>JAPSES010000144.1:6336374-6376175 GCA_029822895.1 Maxillicosta whitleyi | reverse complement strand
GACAATGAGACATCATTTTCACACATGGTTTAGCCTCCATAAAGTCCAGACTCTAATTTAGGATGTGATGAAGACTGAATGCAGCGGTTTGATTCTGCATCATCAATAATCCAAACATGAATGAAACTATATAATGGAACAAATATTATGGAGCTTATTGATGCACTATGTATGTATTATGTGGAGGAAAAAAAAAAAAGATGTGACAGTGAATGTGTCCTGGAATCAAAACCGAAGATGGTGCAGTCAAATATTACATGTGACTTTTTTTTTTGGCTGGGCAGTGTATGTAACACTGACAACATGAGGTTAAGGTTAACTGACTTTATTAAATTCAGTCTCTAGATTTTGTTCATCTTAATACACATGTATTACATAGCATTAATGTTACCCATTAACACACAGCACATATTTGGAGCACTGAGCTGCCATTGAAGGTGCTTCAGATCTTCATCAGTACAGTGGAGGCAATAAATTTACCATAGAAAGGCTTCAGTCTTAGAGTCAAATTCAGAACCTTCTTAGTGTGAGGTGAGGTCCACCATGGGGAAATATAACAGTATACAGCAGCAATATGCAACACACCAGTGCAAAAGAACGGCAGGTAGAAATAAATGTTCTTAAAGTATAAAAATTGAAGATATTTACATAGTGAATGTGCATATACATAATGTGATATGAGGGTGGTGGAGGGTCACTGTGTTGTGTTATATAGTCTGATGGCTGTGGGAATGAATGACCTGTGGAAGTGCTCCTTCCACAGCAGATGTAAAAGTCTGGTACTGAAGGAACTGCTCAGGGCCTCTACTGTGTGGTGCATCGGGTGGGAGGGGTTATCCATGATGGACACCGGCTGTTCGCCACCTCCTTGTTGGAGTCCAGTGGGCAGCCTAGGATAGAAACAGCTCTCTTCATCAGATTATTGAGTCTCTTTCGTCTCTGCCTGTACTGCCCATATTACTATTATAGAGTCACAATACACTAATCCCTTTCAATCATCACCTCTTACTGTCTGTCTTTGGGTCATATTTGTCGCTGGATAGACCCCACTGTCTTCATGTATTTTCTATTTTCCTCTTGTTTTGCTGTTTTCAGTTTGTGCAGAACAAAATAATATAAAAAAAACCCACCTATGTTCTCTTTGTGCTCTTCTTACCTTATTAAACTGCACTTATCGCCACCAGGTGCTGTTTGAGAGATAAAATTCTGGGTAAATCACACACAAACCTTCCAGTCAGTTTCCTCTATTGGTGTAATGACTAAATTAATTTGTGTTTTGCTTTATATTACCTCTAAAATAGCCACGGTGGAAAGTTGCGTGACTGTTTGTTTGTGTTTTAACTACTATTAAGTACAGAATCAGGAAATGATGTTTCATTTAATATCACACACTCTGATCACTGCTGTCTTGCAAGAAATATTCTGTTAATTTTCAGTGAATTCCTGACTATTCTTCTGTTTTGGGTCCACAGTTGGCTACATCGTTGGTCTGGGTGACAGACACATCCAGAACATCCTGATTGATGAGCGGAGTGCTGAACTGGTGCACATTGATTTAGGTACTTTTATTAGTTTGAGAAGATATGTGTAAACAATAAAAGGTTCAGTCATTTACAGAAAGGATTGAGAAATTTGGTGTTTGTACATACAGATATCCTAACTCACTGATGCCTTTTTATGTTCAGGTGTGGCCTTTGAGCAGGGAAAGATCCTCCCCACCCCTGAAACAGTCCCATTCAGACTGTCCAGAGACATTGTGGACGGCATGGGCATCACTGGAGTGGAAGGAGTTTTCAGGAGGTGAAATTTGACACAATGGAAAATAACTGTGCATCAAATTTTTTCAAGTTTTTTGAGGCCAACTTCATAATTTACACTTGTTCTTAATATACTTATAAATGTTTTTTTTTTTCTATTTAATGTTAAATGTGTCTCTTATATCTGTTTTAACTGTGTAATCTTGTAAGATTCTTCTAAGCAAAGCACAAAATACACAAGAATAGCACACAAGAGCAGAAGGAGTGCACAGTCAAAGAATAAAGACAAATTGAAAAAGCTGTATATACTATTTACAGTTATGTGTATGCAGAAAAGAAAAGGCCTGTGATACCTGTCCTTCACACTCTTTGGGTGTCTCATCCTCCTGAGTGGAGTTAGTGTGTGTTGGAAGGGGTGGAAGTAACTGTGTGTTGTATTTGCTGCTGCTTATCTTGTCCAGGACTTCCTTGTAAAAGAGGTTTTTAATATCAATGTTTGTTTTTTTTCTTAGTTAAATAAAGGTTAAATAAAAGTGCTTTACATGAGACATAAAAGCATCACAAGAATTTAAAAAATAATAATAATTTAATAAAGGGTTCAGGACGTAGGCCAATAGCTACACATGGATCACACATTGTTCCTAATAATCTGTCTTCTCTGGTCAGATGTTGTGAGAAGACCATGGAGGTGATGAGGAACTCACAAGAAGCTCTTCTGACTATTGTAGAGGTAAGAACATGGGATAGAATGAAGTGCTCTCTTTTGACCTTCAGCTCATGTTTAGCAGCTCATTTTATCATCTCTCTGTTCAGGTGCTGCTGTACGACCCCTTGTTTGACTGGACCATGAACCCACTGAAGGCCTTCTACCTGCAGCACGACGAACAGCAGGAGCTCAATGCAACACTCAGCTCCACTATGGGGGGAGATGATTTAGATAACCACCGGAAGACCAGGTATTAAACAAGGGCGATCCTTAGAAAGTGATTTTAAATAAAACAGTAGTTTGTAATGACTTTAACTTTAAGCTTTAATATATCTTTTTTAAAAATATTACAAGTCAAGTTACTTTTATAAAGTTGTAATAGCTTAAGTCTCACCTTTTTAAATGTGTGTTTTAACAATTATACAAAAATTTAATTAAACCAATAACTGTTAATACAAGCTGTATTAAAGTTTATCTACGTGGACTAACATCAAAAAACAGTTACTTCTGACGAGAAACATGTCTATTAATGCTAATTTATTCCATTATTTTTGTGACTTTCTACATATTTTTTAACCAGACTGAATTACATGCACTGTTTTGAGCTTAACAGTCCCATTTCTGTCTCTCATCAAGCTCCTCTTCTTTGACTTTTTCCCCTACAGTGACAGTCAGTCTTTCAACAAGGTGGCAGAGCGGGTGCTGCTGAGGCTGCAGGAGAAGCTGAAGGGGGTGGAGGAGGGAACGGTGCTCAGCGTCGGGGGGCAGGTCAACCTGCTCATCCAACAGGCCATGGACCCCAAAAACCTCAGCAGACTGTTCCCAGGTTGGCAGGCCTGGGTGTAACAGTCACATCCTATGCCTTAGATTATAAAGTCATGTGTCTGTTACAGAAAAGAAGCTACAGCTGCTTTAAAAATCTGGACTCGACAAGAAACTCAACTGTTTCTTGTTCTTGAAGGAATCATAGCTCTCTCTTGTAGTAAAAACCTGGTGGATCAACTATTACCGTTTCCTGCCCTACAATAGTCATCTTACACTTTATCTGGCAATAAATACAATTCAACAAATTGCACGCAATCCTACCAAAATAAATATCACGGCATTTTTCTTTTTTTTTTTGTCAAAATATTGCACTTTCATGATGAAAGGGAACCAGGCCATGTTTGCTGTAAAGGTCAGATTATTTCCATGTTATTTTTTCCCCCCATTGAGATGTGAATATTTACTTCTGTCTGTTGTTTTGAGTCACCACTAATTCTGTGGATTCCCAAGGCTCTGTTCCTGCCTCTGAATGTATAACGTGCCTTTGAATGAACTGCTTTCCCACCCAGCCTGGCTGAGTTTTATGCGATCACTTAAGTCTTTTATACTTTCTGAGTTAGACAGTAGAACATAAAGTTGGTCTGTTTTTCTTAGGCCTTCTGGGACATTTACAAATGTACAACACATGCATAGTTTTCAGCAGCAGCTCTTTTCTGCTTTTAATCCTTGTATCAATGCTGCTCATAAACATGTTCACTCCAAACAACATTAAAATACATACACACAGGTGTTTATTTGTCAAATGTTTCTCTTGATTTTCCTCATGCTTGCGTATCGGTCACTCATTGACTCAGCTATTGAAGCCTAATATGTTTGCTTGTATAAACCTTTCCATTCACTCCTCGCCATCAGTTCAGCAGATGCCACATACAAGATGTTTATATTGGGCCTTCATTATGATTGTTGTGTGCTCAAGAGGGAAAGCGCAAACTGATGCAAAGTGTGAGGAGTGGCCTCTCAGAACATCTTAAAAAGTCCTTATTTGATCAATGGTGGGTGAAACAACAGAGAAAGCAGAGCAGTGTAGATCTGACAGAAACTCAGCAGAGCAGAGCTGTGAAAATACGGACTTATCACTTATCGAGGTCTAAATGGTGGAGCGCAAGATTCATGTTCTGATTGTTTTAGGAGGATATTTCTATTGTAATCTGAGATATTTTGCTTGAAGAGAAGATGGCCACCAATCCGGTAAGTTTAATTCTTGTGTTTATTTGTGTATGGAACATTTTTGTGATAAATACAGAAGTTTTCCAAAAGTTCTTAATGGAATTTTAAAGCCTGATTTTTCCAATTCTGGGAAAGTTGAAAATTCTGGTGAAATTTTTTTGAAAAACTTGTCTAGATGGGTTTCAAAGTCGAAACATAGAAACAAAATGAAATGCATTATAATTCTAGAATGTGATTTCTTAATTTTGATGCAAAAATGAAAATGAATATTTTAACATTCAATATATCTTTAAAAAAATATATCAGAATTTTTACCCTGACCATCAGAATGTTATAAGTGGTGTTGATCTCAGACTTTTCCTTAAGCCTGTGGAGACTGGGATGGATTTGACATCATTTGGATAAAAACACAGCGGTTTTCATAATTCTGTACCTATTTTACATACCTTGTAAAGTGGCCCATAGAGGATTTAAAATAATAGAATAGTTGCATTTTAATTTTCATACAATGTTGACTGTTGATATTGTAACATTTGTTAATCGTCATGGAAATTACATCACTTGACCTTAACCCTTGTGTATTCCTTGGGGTCAATTTGACCCCATTCTGCTGCCTTCATCTGTGGGATGTAGATGTAGAAGGTCACAGAAGGGTTTTAAAAAGCCATGGAACAGCTGTGTAAATATATATGGGTCTACATAATGTTTACACGTTGTGCTGGTAAATTGCAGTTTTCTGTGTTTTCTCACTTTTCTTTGTATTAGAAAAGTTTAATTATCATTAAATAGTCATGTTATTCCTTATATCTGTCCAACAGTACGTAAACTTCAGCCCTCGTTTGATACATGAGGACTTTGAGCGAAGACCGCCAAGCCGTTCAGATGTCAGACCCCAGTATGTTCACCATCTGGAGCCAAAGCCGGAGCCCCCACCCCCAGCTGAGATTAACTCCAACACCAAACACAAAGGTCCTGCAGCCTCCTTGTCATTTTGTTTTGTTTTTTTTGTCGTATTTTTCTCTATTTCTACCTTTAATAACTGATTTATCAGCAAAAATTTGTACAATATTATCCTCTGCATGTTGCATTTTTTGTGTGTATTTTCCTATACTTAATTTGCATATCATGTAGATGTTCATGAAAATTTAGAGTAAATTCAAAGGTAATTATATCAAATGAGAGAAAACATTTTGAGCACAGACTAACTGAACATAAACCCAGTGTGTCCATCCACTGTCATTGATCCAACTCTATTGGTTTTACTGATGAATCAATGTTGTAGAAGATGACAGTGTTTCCACGTTCATTACAGAGCCTCTGAATCTCCACATGGGTCATATCTGATGACCATGAAAAGATGATAAACTACATTTTACACCAATTGCTTACATGTATTTATAGGATTAGTGGATCAGCAGGTATTAAAGAATTCTGTAGATGGTTTGGGTCATCGGTGGCTGTTTTGGTCTATGGGTTAAAGATGCTGTGCCCTTTTTTGCTGAAAATATTATTACGGTGTAATCATCTGCTCTGACTGGTGCAGTTATTAAACACACTGAACAGGTGATTTATGTGTTCTTTGTCCTGTCAGATGTAAAGCACAGATGTGTGAAGTTCACTGTAGCTGCTGTGATCTGCCTGCTGCTCCTCCTGCTGGTAACTGGAATCCTCCTCGGCTACTACTGTGAGTGCACGGCCCATCCCATCTGCTCTCTGCAATAACTCAAAATGACTAAGTTTCAACTACAAACATTTCCAGTTAGATTCACACTCACGTCCTGCTTTTTGTCTCTGCGGTGTCCCAGTTTCCTCGTCCTGTGTGCACGGGTTGCAGTGTGGCGATGGTAGTTGTGTGTGGGAGTCCCAGTGGTGTGACGGGGTGTCGGACTGTAGAGGAGGCCAGGACGAAGCCAACTGTGGTAATTAGCCTCATCCAGGGCCAAAGATCTGGACAAAAGCCACCAGGAGATTGTGTAATTCTGTTTAGACAGTCATATATTTGTGGAAGAGTGAAGCGTAAATGAATAATAAAAAAAAAAGACAAATATAAGTCAGTACACGTGTGGACTCCTGTTTTTATTTTTTGCCAACACAACGCATCAACTTTTTTTCTTGCTGTAACATCTCGTCTCTTTTCCTCTTGTACATTTCTTGTACTAAATACTGCTCAGGTGATGTTCAACATATAGTACATGCTTATGTTTGTTGTGATAAAACTGTGTAAAGGCATGTTATAGATCAACTCATTTTAGTTCATTGGTCACATTCAGCCCAATATGGGCCAGATCAGAAAAATAATAACGGGGAAAAAAACATGAAAATTACATTATGACATGTTGACATTTACAAAAATCATTTAAATAAATGTAAATAACATGTATAACCTAAAATGTATATTTTAAAAAATAACAATTGTAATAATATCAAGTCTCTGGTTATTGTGCACACGTGTATTACAACTGCACAGCGCATCCACAAAGGCACAAAACATTTAGTAACAGTATTATTTTACAACATTGTTAAAACTGCATTTACTTAAGACATTTCATGTTCATATTTGTTCATGTTGTTTGTCTTTTTTTGTAAAAGGATAGTTTGTACCTTTAAACGTTTTCATGTAATTTGACTTTTTATTTGTACACTAAAACAAAGGCAAAAAATAAAGTTATCATTATTTGATTATTATGCTACTACGTTACTAGTCTGACCCACTTCAGATCAAATTGGTCTGCATGCTTCTCCTGAAATAAACTGATTTTAACATCACTGATTGTTAATACCTTCAGTGTTATATTTGCATTTCACAAATTCGTCCTATGACCCAGATCGGACCCTTTCATGGGCTGGTTTTGGCCCATGTGCCCTATCTTTGACACCCCTGTTATAGACTATAATGTATCATTCCTGTGTATAGAAGCTATAACAAATGTTTACAAAGAAACATCATAACGATTCAATAGTTAAACACGAAATTAAATGATAAACATTAATTTCCACACAATGGAAAAATATTTTAATGCTATTTTTATCAGGTTGTAAAGTGTCATTAGATATCTAAATATTGAAGATGACTGACAGGTTCAGACTTTTCTCATTTATATTTAATCTCCAGATTGATCAGCACCACCCTCCCCTTCTTGTTTTTTATTTGTGTGCAGTGCGACTCCACGGTTCCAGTTTCCTGCTCCAGATTTACTCGACTCAGAGTAAAACCTGGAGGTCCGTCTGTGCTCAGGGTTGGACAGACGTACAGGGCAGAGCGAGCTGTCAGCAGATTGGATACAGCAAGTAAGATGCAAGTGTTTCAGAACGTCTACATGTGTTTCAATACATTTCTAAAGCCTTGTGTTTTTCATTATGTTTGACAGGAACACATATTTTGGGTCAGACCGACAGCAGGCGGATTCTGATGCTGGATTCTTAACAGTAAAATCTGACTTTAACCCCGAGGCCTCAATACTGAAACAGCTTTTCCTCAGGTTAGTGCACATGGAGATATGAACCGACCAAATGTCAGGTAAAAATAAATCATCCTTTTGGTTTAATGATTCTAAACTTTATTTTTTACTCCATTTTCAGTGACACCTGCCCCAACAACAGTGTGGTGACTTTGCGTTGCACTGGTATGTTATGATACATTATACACCATTTTTTAGTGTCATTAAAGTTATGTATTTACTTTATTTGATTTTTCAGTTTGCTATTTGACTTAACTTTTTCATTTTTTCATTTTATTTTGTTATTTCATTTTCTAAGTAAGTCAGATTTTGGATTTTGTTTTTGTTTTTTTTTTTAAACTTGGCTAATTTGAGTTTAATTTTCCGCCTGGATTTGGACAATATAATCTTTTATAAACAAGGGCTTTGTAAATCATATGTAATATCAGGCTTCCTGTGCTCCTACCTCTTACACTTTCTATAATCTAAGCCAGCACTATAACTAAAACTAAATTCAATCTAAAGTAAGGCTGATTTTACTTGCAATGTAATGTCATTTTCTATTAGATCAATCCAGCATTCATGGTTTTAAAACCTGTAGTTTTTTAATTATTATTTTTTAATTAAGTTTTTTAATCTTCATTTCAGTTACATGTAGTTATATTACTGCAGACTTCCTATATGGTGCCGTTTGTAAAGGAAGCATATGCTAAAAATCACGGTCACATTTTGTCACATTTAGGTTTAAACCATGTTTGAAAAGCAGGTGTGAGTTTTTTCAACTCACATTTTTGCACATTTATAAGAATATTTGTCAACATAGAGATATTTTAAATAGTTAAATCCAAATATTGAATATTTTGTTTAAATGCTAAATGTTAAATCTAAATATAAATGTTAAAATTAAATGTTATATCTACAAGTTAAATCTAAATCTAAATATTAAATCTAAATCTAGATTTACTCAGATACTTAAATGCCACCACGCCGCACTGTGAACTCCTCTGTAATGACCAGTGTTGCAGTGTGTTTGACATCAGTGTGTTCCACAGACTGCGGCAGTGGGGTGAACTCCAGCAGGGCCCTTGGAGCCCACCAGGCAGCCCCCGGGTCCTGGCCCTGGCAGGTCAGCCTGCAGGTCACCGGCTCCCACCGCTGTGGAGGAGCCATCATCTCCCCCTACTGGATCATCACGGCAGCACACTGTGTGGTCAGGTGAGTGCACATCTGCTGCTGCTTATAAAGCAGTGTTTGTGGTGCGTTGTAGCCTGAAGCAGCTCTGCTCCAGCCACAGTACTGTCAGCTGCTGTCTCTCTCCTCTGCAGAGACTCCAGCCCTGGAAACTGGGCCGTGTACGCCGGGATAGTCGATGATTTAGACACTCTGTTTAACCCTGCTTATCCTGTGAGCCGCATCATAGTCCATGAAGACTACAATATACACACTCACAGGAATGACATCGCTTTGATGAGGGTCTTGAACCCTCTGGACATCACAGGTGATTATAGACACATGTTCATACACAGGCCTACTCCAAAAAAATATAAGAAAAGCACCAGATTCTATTTCATAAAACAGTGTCCAGCCAAAAGAGAAAGTCCTCAGATTCAGCTCAGCAAATAGTTCAGATCATTATTATCAAGGGTGTAGGTTTGGTTTGGAAAGTGGTGGGGACATAAATTTGCCATATTTTCAGGGGCCTTTTTTTTTTTTTTTTTTTACAAAAGTCACTTTGGCAAACATCCCAAGACTAGATATAGGCCGAGCCAAAGACAGAAAGCACCAATCATCATCAAGATAGCTTTTTCAGGTGGGGAAAATACTGGGAAAATAGTAATACCCTATGGAAAATATTCAAATAAAAAGGTCTAGCGCGATTTGTAAAAAAAAAAGTGGTGGGTACAATTTAAAGTCATCTCGAAAGTGGTAGGGACATGTACCTACCGTCCATACTGTAAACTACGCCCATGATTATTATAATGTTTCATCTGCAACCAGTTCTTTAACTCTAGCTGATGCAGTGAGGAGCTTCTCATTTCAGTTTCAGTTTGATAAAGTTTGGATTGTGTTTCAGTATAAAAGGTCATGTGGTCTGATGCGTCCACATTGACCCTGTTTCAGACAGATGGATGAAGTGATTACCCATGGTGCCTAGTGCCTATAGTACAAGCCTGTGGGGGCAGTGTTGTGATCTAGGTTCATCAGCTGAACCTGAATATACTAAACAACCAGGAAATTAGTGGATTTTTTTCCCTTTGACACAAACATTTTAAAGACGACAATGACAGGATTCATCAGGGTCAAATCTTTGGCCACAACAGAATCCAGACCTGAACCCAGCAAGTCTAACTCTCCCATCACCAATCCACAAAAATAAATAAACAAAAGAGACAGAAATGGACAGAATGCTGCACTGTTTTCTGTAATATACCATTTCATGGCATAAACTGTTTCATAATCAAAACCAAAAATGCATCAACAAAATGTTGTCTGTTCCATCTTTTTGGATGGGTCATGTATCCGAGTCAGTTTTATTGGTCTTTGTCAAGTTTCCAGACCTTTAACATGAAAAATCTAAAATGAAAAAAGATAAAAATTACCCTAAAAAAGTACTGAAAAGATACATTTTACTTATATCCCAAGCAGAAAATACAACCATATGCCTTTGTCAAGATATTTAATAGAATGACATAATTTAATGCAATGATCCATTTTAAACACTTATTATATTTGTGATTTTGTTTTCTTCAATAGCCTCCGACACTGTTAGACCGGTGTGTCTCCCAGGTGTTGGACTAAACTTCACTGTTGGTCAGAAGTGCTGGACGACACACTTTGTTCAAAACATAACCCAAGGTGAGACAGTTCAGCTCAATATTTACTGTGTGGTTTTTAATTGGACCACAAGGGGAACCAAGTCATGCATTTTCTAATCCACATATTACTTTGACTATTTACTTACAAGAGTTCCAAATACTGAATACTAATCTAGACCGTAGAAATTAGGATGGAAATACACATTTTTAGACATATTTTGTAAGTATTATTTTCTCCCCCAGACTCTCTGCACTTGGTGGAGGCTGAGGTTTCTCTTATAGATTCATCCGAGTGCAACAGATCTGCTGCCTACAACGGCAGGATAACACAAGACATGGTCTGTGCCGATGAGACAGAGGCTGACATATGCCGTGTAAGACACACATTCTGACTTTTACATACTAAAACCATTGTGTGCACACATTTTAAAGAACAAGGCTGGTTTTTGTTTAGCACGTCTGCACACACATTAGTCTGCTGTGTCTCCAGGGTCTATATGAATGTAAATACATTCTTTAAATACAGTCCCACCCCGGCCACTGCAATAAAACTGTGTTCATAAAGACTTAGCTGTTACACTATCAGCAACAAAGGACCTTTATAATGAGCAGCGTTTCCTTCTACTGTTAGTGTTTTTCTTGCACAAAAGAAGCAGTGACAAGAAAATAGCTTCAGTTCTCATAAGTATCCAAAGCATTTTCATGCTCTTACATAATTTGCTTTCAGGCACAATCAAACAAAACCTGCTCTATGTTCTGTACAGGGTAACAGCTTAAAATAAACAAAAAATTTTACAACAAAACATTCCTTAAGTCAAGTTAAGAGCAAACTGAGACATTGAGGAGACTGTGAATCATATAATGTAACTGTGCAGCCACTGAAAACACAACCTTGGACTGGATTCACAACCTTTTGTGCCTTTAAAATAAAAAAATAAAAATAAAAAGGGGATTTTAAAATTGATGTATGTTGATTGTTTCTGTCTCTGCACTAAAAAACAAAAACAAAAAATATTAGAACAAGTGGTGTCAGACACAACAAACCTGGTCCTGATACATATTGTAGCTTATTTTGGCATCGTCAACTGTTTTATCCATATTCAATATTTGTTAAATAGAAAAATGACATATGTGTCAAGTTTGAAGTAAAACAAAACAAAATTGATGTTTATACAGACATTTTAAATTTCACCCATCATAAATAAATGGGAAGCAAAAGGTTTTAAAATTTAAAAAAACATGCTATCACTTGGATATTTTGCAGTGATGTCTAAAATTAATCTGTATACTTCTGCAGCATTTTAAGTAAATTGCATTAAAATTAGCATTTTTTAATTTTTGCCCTTTATAAGTAAATGAGTTTAAAATTTCATTAAAAAATTACCTTTGACCTACTTTTCCCAAAATGCAATTGCATGTATTCTGGGTCACTAACAATCTATAAACCCAATCTGATATAAATTCAACCAATAGTTTTGCCTCTAAAGTGTTAATAAATAAATAAATAAAAACAACACCCCTGGCCTCCCCTTCAGGGTAAAAAGTGTTTCAATGTGATCTTTCATTTTCACTCAGTGGAATTGGATACTTTGGTTTTTTTTTCACATTCTCACCAAAAAATCTGAATTTAATGGGGTTTATCAACAGGATTTATGGTATGACAAAAATTGCAATGCCAGTCATGATTTGGCATCTATCAAATCTAAAAGCATCTGTGGGCAAAGATGAAAAGCTGAGTATTTAAGCAGAAAATATCTAATGTCAAACAGATAAACATGGAAATGAACACTATTTACCTGTGTACACACCTTTCCAATTAACTAAAGTTATTATCCAATGCAGTGTATTTTTCTCATAATATACTGTAGGTGAACATATGCTTTATACATCCTCATGTTGTTTTTTTTTACCAACACATTCTCTTCAGACTGACAGCGGCGGGCCTCTGGTGTCCCTGACAGATGGATTATGGTGGCTTGTAGGGGACAGTATTTGGGGACGAAGCTGCACTGAGCAGAACAAACCTGGTGTTTATGGTAACATCACATATTTCATGGACTGGATCTACCAACAGATGAAGGTAGGTGGACATCAGAAAGTGGGCCAGGGGGTCTTTAGAGAACCAAAGTGAGAACCAAATTCCAGGAGCCTGGTTCAGAGTTCTGCTTTTTTTTTTTTTTTTTTTTTGTAGTTTCTTACTCAGTGTACATAGAACAAATACCAATACCTTTAGATGCATCCTACTCAAACTATATTTGTCATATATAAATTATTACATTAGTACATTTCATGTTATAAAGGGTATTCATCACCATATTCATGAGCACAATCCTAATAAAAAACATAGAAATAAAAACAGAGAAGAATTGAATAAAACACTTAAACATCTTTTTTTATATTTGTAGTATCACAAATGTATATTTTCAGCCTGTCTTCCCTGCATTTATCTTATCTTATTTTGATTGTGAACTGAATGTTACACCATTTAGTTGATAAATATTTATTCAACTAAACTACTGAATTACTGGTGAAGGAGCGAGTGGAGTTCCATCACAAAGTCTGTAAAAGTGCATAGAACATTACAAACACATAGAATTATTAATTATGCATTAATTGCAATTAATGTGGCATTTTTACCCCACCCTCGAAGGTTTTTTTTTTTTTTTTTTTTTTTTGGTTCAGTTTGTTTGTTTGTTAACACTCTAGCAGCAAAACTACTTGTTGAATTCACACTTAATTTGGTTTATAGATTTCCAGTGACCCAGAATAAATATGATTGTTTTGGGAAAAGTAGGTCAAAGTTACAATTTTGTATGAATTTTTAAAATCTTCCCATTTACTGTAATAGCAAAATATAAATAAATATATAATAGCAAAACTATAAACCAGATTGGGTTGCTAGTGATGTAAAATGTATGTTATTACATTTTGGAAACAGTAGGTCAAATGTGTATTTTTTTATGAATTTTAAAAATATTCCTATTTACTGGAACTACATGAAGCATAACGTTATACTATGTATTTTAGGAAAGAAGTACAAGTACAAAATAGTACAAAATATATGTGTGTAATTCATATTTTGTAATAATTTTCCATAATTATCATTAATATTTTCTCTTTACAGAAGCATCATGATGACTGATTGCATCACTAAACATGAACTATGTCAAAGGTCTGTGTTCACAGTTTTCTGTAAAAACCTGTACATTCATTTTAAAATATTTATTTCTATATATCAATGCAATATGTATTTCTGTCACAGCTCTTATATATCACTGCAAAGTTTTCGTTATTTGTGTCACTTTTTACATCAGAACTGAACTGGGCAGACGCAGGATGTGGTTTTGTTGAATTGTAAAAATACGCTTGAAACGTCCTTTTACTTACGAGTTTTCATTTCAGTGTTAGCAATTAGCATTTCTAATAAACATAATTAAATATGAAACGTACAGAAGGAAATACTGTAATAATAATATAATGATTAGGTGAAGATGCCATGTCTCAACACAAGATGTCACTCAAACCATATCACACTTGAGCCATTTACTTCCAAAGCATGTTTTAGTCCTGAGCAGCAACAAATATTTATTAACTCAAAGTGATTCATAACTTTAATCTGGTTACAAATTCATATTTATTATTTACAGCCCAAATACAATTTTGGCACAGAAAAAAAAATACACTTTTTAAATAAATGAACATTCACAAGTTCAAGTGTATCAACAAATGATTTTAAAACTGCAGATTTTGGTAAACAATGACATGTTAGTGTAGGATGTAGGATACTTTGTACATACAATTAGACATCCCATGTAGTTTGATTGTGCAGTACTTCATATAAAGATGCAACTGGTATCAAAAGACAATAAAATGTCAACTGATAACCTTCCATTGCAAACTACTTTGACAGTTTTATTTAAAAAAAACCCCAAAAAAACTCTAGCGCACAAACACCCATTTGGTGCATGTATTTCTGATGTTTCAGCTTTTTAAAAAAAATCTTTTGGTGTATAATTTAGTGTTTGATTTATACAAAATGTGCAACATCCATATGTATGTTTAGGTATACAGCGTCAACTGCATGTAAAAAGCAATCACATATGAAAGAAATTCAATAAAAAGTTGGATGTACAGTGAATTAGTAAACCTACAATTAAACAACAAACTGTACACCTTTTGTTTTATTAGCCATCTTAACTCAAAGATTGATATTTAGACTTACAGTATATTATACTATTGATCCAGTTCAGAAACAAAGTGCAAAGCATCCTATCATCCTATTGATGATGTAAATCAATAGGTCTTTGCAGTGAACTGAGACTTAAAGCCACTACAGGTACTGTAAACATGTGTGTGACATTGTTCATATGTACAGTGATCGATTGAGCAGCTTTCCCCCTTTGACATATTTAGTGACTAATGTCTATCCATTGCAGAATTTCATCTATAATCAGAGGTGGCATCAGACATTTACATTTCCATGTATTTTTTCTTCAGGAAAAAAAAAACCTCTGGGTAACACATGGTTAACCACAAGGGCACATTTTGGCTGTCACTAGCAGAATGAATATGAATATACAGTGTATGTTGACATTTACATCAATAATATTAATTAACTATTGTTTGGTAGTCATTCCTCTTCCCACTTAACATGTACCACTTGTATCCTCCCCGCCCCATCATCTGTTTGTCTAAAGGGAAAAAATTCCACCCTTAGATAATGCTCCTACTGTTGTGTGATGTTTTGTGTCCATCCCGAGTGTAATACTTTATAGTTTGGTTCACTCTTGTGAGTTATTTTAGCGATGTCCTACATTTCCCAGAATATCCCTACATAGTCCTAGAGAACAAGCCTATACTTTGAGAGTTCTCTGAAAACTACAAGTACATTGGAAGTAGATGGAGGAAGTGATACTGACAGCACCGTCAGGGTGAAGTAACATGTTATTTCGAATAGAAACTCAACACGCCATGAAGTTACAGGACATCAATGAGTTTCCAAGGTGGTCAGTGGGAAAAGTGCACCTGTCACTGATCTATGGTTCAAGTCTTTGACTATAATGATTGAATACCAGTGAGAATGACTATGACAAGAAAATGGAAGAATGAATGTAATATACATCACAAAAAGCTCTTTTTAATCAGTGCACAAGTATTTTAGGGTGGATTTTCCCTTTTAGAGGCAGCTGGTGTCTCTGTATCTACCTCCATGGGCTGAGCAGATGTGTTCAGTCTAGAGTCTATGTGACATTCAAAACCAGGTGTTTCTGGTGGACGTAGGCTGCGCCTCAGCCCTTTCTCCACTGTTGTGGATGTGCTCTGCTCGCCTTCACCTTGGCCATTCACCCTGTTCCTCCAACTAGTTCCTCTCAGTCACTTGATACGATGGCGGACTAGTGAAGACTCATCTGTGATCTCGCCTGAGCGGTTTCTGCGTCGCAAAGGCAGGACCAGCAGCAGCAGTAGGATGATGAGGACCATGGCACAAATTGCCATCAGGGCATAGGAAACGACCCACATAACAGACTCCTTGAACATCCGGTTGGAGCAGTCAGCCGCGACGTCTGCCGCTGAGAAGGGCCCGGCAACTTCTGACAGAGCCACCCCGCCACTTACTGTAGAATAACACACATCTCACTCACTTTGTACAAGTCACATGTAAGCCATTTTCTGTATTCAGCAGTTACAGAGACGGTGGCAACAGCTCAGCTTCCTGTTTCTAGATTTTACCAGCCATTCTAGGGATTACAAACTGGCAGCTCTACTGTCACAAGCCGGCATCCTTAACCTTCAGCCAACATCTGATCTCAGTTTGTTTACTTAATACAGAACAAAAGTGATCTTTGTACGTAAAGATGACAGTCGGCGGCACTGAAGTTCATATTTGCTCAGGACTTCAGGGAAGTGCCAATATTCAAGGTTTAACCTTTAGTGTTTTGGTAGAATGTCATACTGTGGCCTTCTGAGATCAGTCAAACTCAGAGTTTTAATAAGCAGCACACTGCCCAGGTTACTTATCTGAGAGTTATTAATTAATCTGAGACAGTTTGTGGACTTAAAGGTGCACTGTGTATATGTCTAGGAGGAGCTATGGAGGCCCTGGTTAGAGTGTACAGTGTATTTATTGTTCCTATGCAGATATAAAGGGCTCATTCTTAAGTCATAAATAAACAACTGCTATTTTCACATGGATACATACAAATGAAAACATAAAACTATATATTATTATCAATTTCTGCAAATAAAGTCCTTTAAAAATTGAACACATCACAAATGTAAAAAGTACAAAGTCCAATTGTCTTGCATGTATGTACTGCTTTCAGTCTTGATGGCCACAGGTATAAAAGGCCAACTATTAGTGTTATTTATGTGTTAAATGTGCTTCTGGTTGACCAAACTCTCACCTGCACAGTTGCTGAGTGCAAATCCCACTCTGCGTTGAGCACGGTCAAACACCACATAGAAGCCTTCCATAACAGTGGCCCCGATAACCAGACCATTAGCAGACGAAGACACTCCAAAACGAAAGCAATCTAGCATGCCATCTACATCTTTGATTGGCTGGATATACAGCTGCAGGATGACACAAAGTGACAGAGACAAATGAGGAACACTGTGTGTTTGTGTGTTTTCAGGGATGACTTGTTTTTGTGTTTCGGTGCTCAGGTACCTGCGGCAGGATGGTGATGCGGAAGGACTGGCTGGTGTTTGTGGCCCTTAGATAAATGGACAATTTAGGAAAAAACCTCCAAGGGGTCTCTCCTTTCATCCAACATGCAAGCTTTGTGCCATCCCAGAAACCTGAAGAAAAATCCTGGATCTGAAATAAAGACAGAGAAAAAACAAAACATTTGAGCACTAGACAAATAAACAGTGAGACAGAATACAAGGCAAATAACTAAAAGAGAAGGTCAGCACCAAAACTGGTTTTGTTTATCCTTTACCCCATTTGGGATTAATCTGCAAGGATGTGTACATTAACTGAAAATATTGCTTCCACAGTCAAATTAATCTTGAGTATTGCTATCATACAGACTCAAAGGTGAAAATATGTTAAAGTGAATGGAAAAACATGGGGCTTAACACAAAAAAACCCCCCACCTGATCCTTTTTTTCAGTTTTTTTTAAAATCCTATGATACAATGTCCTTGAACAGTGTGCTGTTCCCCTCTGCATCTTTTTACTGTCAAAAATGTTTCATCATGGTTTGTGAAAAGACGGTACCAGAGAGCTGCGTGTGATGGCTTCCACCACTGCATTGAAGACGTTGACAGGAAGTCGCAGCATCGTCGTCCCACTGTCAACTATTGCTTTATCCATGTTATACTGAAAGAAAGTGAGAAGGAGTGAAGTAAGGTAAGCTTTTCTCATTTCAGCAGATGCCTATGGAAGACCTTGAGCAGACAAACAGCACAAACTGTGTATATTCTGTCATGAGGTGAACAAAAATGACACATCTTGCTTACCCATCATAACAAATTTCTCTTTCCAGTCTGTGGAAAGCTTTAGTTTATAACTGCTAAGTCCAGATCAACAAACAAAATACTAAAAAAAAAAAAAAAAGACTAAAAGGGGCTGTATGTAGTACTTCTATTTTAAATATTAACAAATTAAATATTAAATATATCATCAGACTGTTCAGAGTTCTTAAGTTGTGCCAAAGATGTTTAGGGTAATAAAACAGGAGATATGAACTCAATCCATTTATTCTGACAAACAAAGAGTAATGTGCCCACTAGACGGAGTATGATATATAGAGAGACAAACAATCACTGTCATATTTGAGTAATTTAAGATTAACCGATTAACCTGCATATCTTTGGATGATGGGAGGAAGTCAGAGTACCCACGCAGACATGGAGAGAACATAAAAACGCCACACAGAAAGGTCCCGCCCCCATTGATTAGTGTTAGAGTTAAACCCAGAATTTTAGATAAATCACCTCTTATTCAAGTAGTTCAGGTAAATCTAGTGCTGAGTAGCATGTAGAGGTGGGTTTTATGTGGGATTAAGTTCATTACAGTAACAAAGAGCTAAGTTTAAGTGTAATATATAACAGGATGGATAAATCAAATTAGATCAATGTTTGTGGACACTACATTCACTTAATCGTGAATTAATTCAATTTAATGACATATAAGGCATCGCTGATACCAGAAAATCTCTTTTAAGCTCAAATATACGCTCTAACCAAGTAACCGGTGCTGAAATGTTCACATTTGTATATTAGTTAGGAAGATTAAAGATGATACAAAAATCTGGATCTAACAAGCAGTAGGATAATACTTGTTTTATGTGCATTCTGTGCGTTCTTTGTCTTGATGGACATTATTATTATTATTTATTTATTTATTTAATTTTTTTTTTGCTCCATCACTACTTGCCATGCAGCCAGAAAAACTCCCTAATGTGTATTTAGTTTCCTAGCTGTTTATATTTACTTATATATCAAATTCCTCTAAACCAGGAAGTAATTGTGCTCAATGTCAATAAAGTCACATATTCAAATTGGATTAGTCATGGACAACAGCTCACATACTAGCTCATTCTGGCCCCTCGAAGTTTGGATTTTTCCTGGTTAACTGCTGGTTAGCTGGGATTCATGACTGACAGTGTATATGTAGATTTTCAGGTTAACATGTTCCAGATTTTATTTATTGTTAAATATTGTTCTGATAATGCTTGGTGTCATAGTAACGTGGACTAGGATTTGAATACATATTTGCATGAGAGTTTTCAGTGGAGTTTAATGTTAAACGTTTACCTCTCTGCAATCCAAATCTAGATTTTGGTCTCCAACCTCCAGCTTCAAAACCTCTACATTGTAGTACCACTCCTCTATAACGGGGGTGTACCACACTGACCCACGATACAGAGTTGGCTCAGCACCCCCCATGACCTGAGGAAAGAAGAAAAAAACCCAAAAAACAACACAATTACTTCATAATCTAACAAGGACATACGCAAAAGTACAACCTTTCATATTCTGGTATTCAGGACACACACACACACTCTACCTGCCAGTTTATCCATCTGTCTCTATCAGTAGGTCACATGATGGGGACACACTGAATGAGCCACAGAGGCCTTGTGTATAACAGTGACAGACCTGGTCTCAGCAGGATACTATCTTAGCTTAATTAGCTCCAGCACTCCAACTAGACTGAGCCTCCAATAGGCAAACCACAATGAAAAGGACGATATCAGCTATTATGTTTCTAAAATGCACTAAGCTGTGCTATCTGATTTCCGTAGCCTGCTCAACCCCAACTACACCATACTTTCTGAGCGAAGAACAGAATTAACACTATGAAACTACCAACTCGGAAAGCATATTCACCACAAAAAGAGATTTATAAAAAGAGACACAGATTTCACACCAAATTGGAATATACAGCTTGATGAAAACATTCAGTTTATATGCCAAAGGACATGACTGGTTTACTTTATGAAGTTCTTCAAGCTTGAGAAAAATCCCTCTTGCCTTTGAGCACACATTACAATCAAACCATTTTCATGTGTTTAATCGGGCTCCTCCAGGAAACCCCTCCTAAACACTCACAAGACTTCCACCCGCGGGGTCTGCTGTGTTGCTGGCAGACAGTCCAGCACCGCACATCTGGAGCGAGAAGATGTCAGGAATTTCCAGCTGCTTCACCATAGAGTTGAAGAAGGGCTCCACCGAGGAGTCTGGCTGATTGAGAGAAAAGGAAAATGATGATTTGTTCATGTTAATGGTTTGGACCAGTGAGTTTTTACTTTTAATAATAAAAGTAGTAAAACTTTTACTACATTTTATTAGTAATTAAATTTTTTATAACTACTGTGAGTATTAAAAAGTTCATAAAAGTACTTTAAGGAATTAAACATGTAAAATGTTCCAGTTCCAGTAAAACAGTAAAAATATTTATTCAGTCACACAACACAGAACAACAATAGAGAACTTAACAATATTAAGTTGATATAACATAACATGAAAATAAATAACAGATGCTGGATGTGAGTGATCTGTATTCATAAGTTCTATTGTGTGTTGCTGTCTTTATTCAGAGGAAATAACTACACATTTAACACCAATATCACAATCTGCTGTGCTGGAGTTGAACAGTGACACTTTGTTGTTTGTTCCACAAACATGAGACATGCCAAGTTAATGGACGGCAGACCTTTGAAGTGTGACTGAAGCAGGTTTCCGGCACTAATTGTCAGAAAGTTCCTTGAGAATGAGAAGTTTGTGGCTAAAGCTCCCACAATTTACACAAACATAATCTTACAAGTTTCTGTGAGCACCAAGAAGACTGACAGTGACAATTACAAACTAAACTGTACATAAATAGTTATGTTTATGTATGGTGTGTTTGGGTAAGTTTTAAAAGAATGGAACAGTGATACGCTGTTTGACTGAAGGATGCCCTCACTCGTGTTTTGCTCTGGTAGGTTTATGTGTCAGTGCTGTTATCATGTCATGCATGACAAACAGCCATTAGGCAGGTTGAACCTGAATAGTCAGGACACAACAGCAGCACAAAGTGGTCAGTGTGACATTTGATCCCAAAGGTTGCTGTAATCAACCCTGAATGAAAGACTGTACTGTCACAGTTTAAGCTTATGTAATTCTTCCCCCATCTAGACTAAGGCTGGGTTAACCAACAAGCATTGATTGTTAAAACCAAATAATGGTTTAACCTTAATTTACATTGCTCCAGAAAAAAAAAAACAAGATACCATCAGACAAATAAATTTTACATTCAAACCCCTGTGGTTGGTTTTTACGCTGAACATTTACATTTTATTAAAGTTCCACCAAAATTTTAAATTTCGTTTTTTAAACAAGCTGTCATTTTGATACAGACTGATCATAATAAAGTTCTTGATGCAAGTTATGGGACACCCTCAATTCACCGTAGGTTTATGATGCTGCCAAATTTCTCTTAACATACTAGTTAAGAGAAAAAAACTATCCAACAGATGAACAGCACGACTGGACCAACTGCAAAACAAGGCTGAAACAGTGTGATTTTTAATGCAAATAATACTTTATCAAATGAAGATTGACTATTGCATGAAATTCCTTTCCTCAACATTATTTGACAAATCAGAGCAGTACAAATGTATTACAGTCAGAAAACTTGATAAGGCAATGGCATTACATTGGTGCTGGAAGTAAATCATAAGGACAAAACCTTTTCTGCTGTCATGTGAAATGACTGTGACTACACCCAGATAAGAGTGCCTTTTATTCTGCATTTTTCTTTGTTTAGTGTTTATGCAACAGAAAAAGGTTAAGTTGGTATACTTTATTGTAATTAATACACAAATCAGATCTAAACAGAATAAGTTTAATTATATATAATATAATACAATCTGATCTGTTGTTTCCACTCATTGTACTGTTAATGGATCACTTACCCGTGCTAGTTTAGGGTAGGCCAGTCCCAGGATGCCCTGCCAGTTGATCCCAGGAAGGAAAAAGCCCTCTGATGATAAGATGGCTGCTATGTTGATGGTGATGGTCCCATTTGGGCCTTTGGAGATAGAGACGTGGTCAACTCCCAGTTCACCTTCCCAGTTTCCCTGGGTGTACCTGACACTCACATCTATGCCAGTGGACACATAAGTAGTGGAGCTATGAAGAAAGGCAGAAACAAAAATGAAAACATAAGTGTGTTGTCCATGGATAAATCTTAAATAAGTATTTAGATGAAGGGCGGAATTGGTTTTACTGAGATTTCTGTATGTGACTTTGCATTTTAAGTTGTGCAAGAGTTTATTGTATCCAGTGTGCAATGTTTTTGTTTGATGTCAGTCAATTTAATTTTTGTATTGATTATCTAAATTAAAAAAAGGGAAGTGAACTCTATGTATCTCGGGCATCACACAAAATCCATAAAGAGCTGGCTAATGCAGTTTGGCATACTTATGTAATTTAGGTCAATGAAGAGACTGGCAAAAATGACAAATTGATAGGAACAATATTTTGGGAGACATTTGTAATTTTGGAATACAACAGCTTTACAGTCATGTTGCAATGCCTAGAATATACATAGAATCATACAAGGTGTGTCAGAAAAGTTCCAGGACTGGTGTCACAAAAACATATTTCAAATCCAAACTACAAAATTTCCCCTTCAAAGTAATCCCCCTGAAGTACATATGTGTGATCTCAGCTCCCTGCAGCCATTGAACTTTTTTCCCACATGCTTTTAGAACTGTTGAACCACGACCAGAAGGGTCAACGCGTGCAAGTGTGTCAGGATCCTCAAGCATCTTGAAACCGAACCTGACTTGCTAAGGAGAGTCATCACTGGTGATGAGTCATAGATCTTCAAATACAACGTGCAGACCAAACACCAGAGCCTTCAGTGGAAGAGTCTGATGTTGCCAAGGCTGGCGAAAGCAAGACAGTTGAAGTCCAAAGTCACGTTGATTACATTCTCCGATGTGAGGGGCATTGTTCACTGCAAGGTCTTGCCACAGAGCCAGACAATCAACCACCACGTCTAAAAAGAGATCTTGTGGCGTTTGCTTTGGTCAGTGTCCGAGAAGAGGCAACAGTTTTGGTAGGACGACTCATGGCTGCTTCACCACGACAACACGCCTGCTCGCAATGTCCGGAGCATCCGACAGTTCCTGGCCAATAAGAAGATCACTGTGCTGGAGAAACCTCCCTACTCAACCAACCTGGCTCCATGTGATATTTTCCTCTGCCCCAAGCTGAAGGAGGTCATCAAGAGAACCCGTTTTGAAGACGTGGATGACATCAACATGACCGTGATGATGGAGCTGCCGAGGATCCTAGAGGAATCCTTCCAGGAGTGCATGGAGGCATGGCAGAGAAGGCTGGGAAAGTGCATTAGACTCCGGGGGGGATGGCTTCAAAGAGGAAAACCTGTAGTTTGTACTTTGGATTTGAAATATATCTTTTGTTACACTAGTTCTGGAACTTTTTGGATGCACCTCAGAGAACTGACATGCCAATTGAGAGGTTATTCAACTAAAAATGCCAGTGGAATTTACCAAAAAATAAAGGATTGAACTGTATCTGAGGATCAAGAACCTGATAACACACTAGTTATTATTATTATTAGTAGTAATAGTAGTAGTAGTACTACTTTATTATTACTGCTCTGTTATTTGTTAATTTTACTATTACTTTACAATGTGCAACTGCCTGTTTTTTCACTACTGTTTTTTTATAGTTATTGTATTACTATTTTCTCATAATATTTCTAATATTGTATATTCACTGTTGTGCTCTTATTGAACCCTCAATTCCGTGAGGGCTCTGCCCAACAGATCAATGAACTACTATCTAATCTAATCTAATCTAATCTAATCTAATCTAATCTAATTTAATCTATAATAAAAGCGCTTCCTCCTAATTCTTGGAACAGTAGTGTGTGTGGAGTGAATTACAGGTGTGTCTCAGCCACTCACAGTGCAGGGTTGAAGTAGTGAGTAATGAAAGGGTGTGGAGCTGCAGCCACAGCAAAGTTACTGCTGCCTGTATCCACCAGGATGTTCATCTGAAAAACAAACAACTACGTCAGTTTTCAGTTTTAAATCAACATCACCTTTGTCTATAAAGCACCTGAGTCATGTTTGAAAAAAAAAAAAAAGAAGAAGAAATAGCTGTGGAACTGTGACAAACTAATAAGCAGATTAAAGTTCAACATAGACAGTAAAACTATTATTAATAAGAAGATGACAACACTCTATTGAAGTGGTGGAAATCTTCACCTTTAGAAAGACAAAAAATACTGTGTTCTTCCCATCCACATACGTACACCCGTACATGGACGTCAGATCCTCACTGGTGTTTTTTTCTGAACCTAAACTGATAACAACTGTTAGAAATCAAGACTGGTAATTTCATTGTATATACTGTATTTGCAGGAAAAATGTTTAATTTGTCAACTTTAAGAACAACTCCAATAAAAAAAACATCACTGAAATGTCTTTTATCTGGTTGTCAAATCAATTAAAGAAAGTACATTTTAACATACTTTTAGTATATTTCTTTTCAGCTTTCACAATAAAAACAGGTATTTCAGTACTATGTAGTAGTAATAGTAAATAAAAACATGCTATTTTCTTGTTTTAGTGTTGATAAGCTATTAACCTGCACATTTGTCGACGGCAGATATAATGCCATGTTGGGCCAGTAAATCTAGAAAACTCATTTCCCTGAGTGAGCATTGTTTTTTTTTTCTCTAGTGTTTATAATGAAAATAGCTTCAGAGTGGGTGACCTTGTTTCTTTCTCATCTCTGTTAAGAGGTATACATGCAGATTAAGCATGACAATTACCTTTAGGCTTTGTTGTTATCTAATAACTGCTAATAAATACTAATAATTTGTTCAAGAGCTGGTAAATATGGACTTCTTTCCAATTAGCAAACTGGGTGAGTAAAAAAAAAAAAATAATGTTGAATCATGTCATGATGTTCATGATGTTATCATATGCCAGTGGTCAGCAATCCTGGTCCTAGAGAACCACTATCCTTCATGTTATAGATGTGTCCCTTTTCTATCAGAAGCCTGATAAGGACTGTCAGGTGTGCTGGAAGAGGGAAACCTCTAAAACATGTAGGGTAGTGGCTCTAGGACCAGGGTTGGTGACCCGTGGTATATGACATCCAGAGGAAGTACATTTGAACACTAATTATTTTTTAGGGAGATCAGATTAAAAAAAATACCCATCCTGATAATCATTAAAATGTGGATATCAGATCCAATAAATGGCTAAACCCTTATTTACCGTTTATTATACAATTACTGATTCTATTTAGATGTAAAAAGCTTTGCAAATGAGCAAAACATTTTAATACCACTCTCATTTAATTGCTCCCTAATGTGTGATCTATGAGTCAAACATGATGGCCTCTAGCTACTAACATGAGTGTATGACCCGTCCGGCCATCCTGCAATGTGTCATGTGCACAGTAGGGACCGGCGAACAGCAGTTGAGATAATGTTGTCTCGGAGGCATGAAGTCAACGAGCAGGAACTAATTATCCAGTAGACTCCTGTCACCTCCACTACTGAGCAGTGGACACATTAACACTCACCAGCAAGCATTCCTCACCATGATGGGGTCATAAACCTAATGCACCACAACCACCTGATGACTCAACTTAAAAACATACATGCCATATATGATGTTGCATCGCTCTATATGGAAAAGTACTTGCTTATCCTGCTCACTCATCTAAACTGGAAAAAGAACAGTATTATATTTTATGAGAAAAACAAGATACGCAGGAAGCGGTTTATTTAAAATGCCAAAGAATGTGACACTGTAGTCACTAGAAAAACAAATCTGCTTCCTCAAAATAGTTCCTCAGATTTCATATTGTTCCATTTACGACTTTTCAACAAGCATCTCATATCTTGTCGTGCAGGCGCCAGACTTATGATGCAGACAAACTGGATGTAATTACTGAACAATGTTAAATGACAGCAGGTGTTTTCTGGTGGTGTTTTACCGCAGCTTTGTTTTTTCTAACTTTCTACTCAAAGTTCAAAATTTGAGTGTTTTCTTGCATAAGATATACCAGGCTTTAAACTAACTCTAAATGCAATTTGCATCATATTTCACATTTTAAGTGAAGACTTATTGGATTACAAGCTTTTTTAAGACCTACAGAAACTTGGCTCTTCGGCTTTTTTAACTGTTTTAAGTAGCCTGTTTATGTGTGTACTCAAATATTTTCAGTGATAAACCAAAGATATATACAAAAAAAAAAGACTTTCCTTAATTCCTCATATCCTATTGTCATGCTGAAGAAAGTATGAAATCATTATGAAAGAATTCAGTAATTATCAACCGTCTGTTTTAGACCAGTGCACTCAAACATGGGGAAGCCTGAGCTGGCTTATCATTTCCTCCTGGTTGAACTGGCCCCGGTCCCATCCCTCTGCCACCATGCACATGGCATCAGTCCACTCATACAGGCCTGAACTGGCAAAACAAGCGGACTGAAAAACACTGGGACCTTGTGGTAGGGGAGGAGGGGAAACAGGGCATTTCCTTATCCCCACACTGATGATCTTTTCTAGTCACACTATCCTCCCATAGCGTAGCTGCTGAGCCTCGGGCAAATCTCTTCCCCCGCTGCTGAGGCAGTCTGCAGCCGCCTGCAGTTGAGTGCTCACTCTCTAATTGGCGGTGGCTCCACGGTGGCAATGTGCATCTGCTACCTGTTTGTAACAATTAGCAGATGTGAGGCTCTCCAGCCGACACCTCAGCCTGGCTGTGCCACATGCTAACAGATGTGCC
This sequence comes from Maxillicosta whitleyi, assembly GCA_029822895.1. Taxonomy (NCBI): domain Eukaryota; kingdom Metazoa; phylum Chordata; class Actinopteri; order Perciformes; family Neosebastidae; genus Maxillicosta; species Maxillicosta whitleyi. Next base: position 6,349,185 of record JAPSES010000144.1, on the reverse strand, counting down.
AATTAGTGGCTCATTTGAATAGTGCCTCATTTAACACCATGATGCTGTAATCACATCATCATTTAGTCAGAATAATATTGAGAGTATAATTCAACAGTATTGAGTTAAGGAACATTTTGGCACTGCTTGAGCAATCTGTACTGTGGGAGTCTGATCCACGCTGGCATAAATATTAAGCTTTTAGTGTATAGGAGTAGAACAGTGTAAAGACTTGACTAGCGGAGCAGAAATACGAATGGATCTCAACACTTCAATATATATAAAATCCAATGAACATTTTCTATAAAACTACAGGGACTTTGTAAGACAAAAGAAGAAGCTGTAGCATAAAATTTCATCAATGTGGCAATTAACAGTCTAGAGAATTACCGGTAATCAATTACTTTTTTTATTTTCTTACAGATTATGTGTATTCAATTATTAAAGAAATCAGAAATTCTTGTGAAATGCAAATGTGTGGGATTTCTTTTAATAATAATAAAAAAAAAACAACAGTCAATATTATCTCATTTATAGCTTCTTAAAGTTTGAGAGTCTGCTAAAGTAAACTCAGTATTTTTGAGTTATCAACCAAACATGTTTGAAGTCACTATATTCTACTTTAATAAAATTTTCCTCAAATTATAATAACAACAAATAAAATGATTGTAAGTTACAGCCCTCATTTCCGAACATGCTTCTGTATACAAAAATTAGGAAGCAAATATTAAAAAAATATAGGACATATATTGAAATAGAAACACCAAACATGATGGGATACATAAATAAATATTTGTTCAGATAATTATTTGGTTGCATTTCAGTTTCTTACCTTAGGCTGTGGCAAAAAACAAAACAAAAACTGTTTAACTGTATAAAACACTTGGAATGGCTCACTAGGCTCAGTCATCTTCTATTAGTGATTCTATTAGAGATCAACAACTGAGACCACAATGACTCTCATTCTAATTGTTCCATCTACGAAATAGAATTACAAAGGTCTTATATTACATACAAACAAAGAAAAATGTTATTGTTAAAAAGACAACTCATTGAAATCTTCCAGTATACGGAACTAGCCCTTGCGCACCAAGAAAAAGGAAAAACACTATAAAGGGCAGATACAGTGAAATAAATATGAAATAGAATTAAAATAAAATTTTTGATCTGTTTGAAAGCTGCTGAATAAAATTTGAATAATTTTATCATTTTAATGGTTATTTATATCTACTTGGAAATAATCCTGATAACATTCTTATAATAGCTGTAATAACTTATGGACAATGTGTCAGGTGATGGGGTGTGTATATTCAAATATAAATATATGTTTACTTGCTTTCAGAACATCCTGACAACTACTAATGTGGATGATCCACTGCTGCGAATGATATTAAGCCTTGGGCATTTACTCTGTTGGACATCTTATACAATGGTGTTGCATTAGGAATGAAAAATAAAAACAATTGCCTATTTTACACAGTAATCATTTGTAAAGTTTCGTGGGAACTTGAGCTTGGCAATTGGTGCCACAGTATCTTCTGTGGAGCTGACACAGGGCAGTAACATGGCAGGTAGCACTGATAAGCCTCTGTGGGCACTGCCACCCAGGAGTCTTCAAAGCTCTGATTTATTTAACTTCACAGGCCCAAGAACAACAGATCCAGCAACTAATGAATTAATTCACCTTTTCTTTAAACTGCATATTAAACACATACTTATGACAAAATGTCAGTGTAGCCTTAACCATACAAGCCCTTAGGCAGCATGTATTTTTAATAGTGATGTGAAAACCCTCTTTCCAGTCCCTCCAGGACCATTTAGTCATCCTAAATCATTAATATGCTATTGTAAGCCACGCTGCATAACAAGCAGTATAAAATGATAACATTAAATTACGCAGGCATCTTTCCCTACAACCAAGGCAAAATAAGCAGCAAATTAAGGCCTTGTACTGCTTTGTTTGGGCTGCTCTTTGCTCCGTGGGAGCCTCATAATCCCCATCAGCTGCCTGATAAGAAGCAGTGGTCCTCACAGGCAGCATCATGTGAGTGCATGTGAGTGAGGCTTTAGTCTACCTACAGTCAGACCCCAAGGCTACAACGCTTGTACTGGCTACTGCATCCCACAGCAATGACACTATCAAGCTGTAGTGGTTCCAAGCATTTCTGAGGGGTGAACAGCTTGTATGATGAAAGAATAGATTTGTTAAACTATAATGGATAAATCTTTAACATTTGTGTCATGTTCAACAGTAATTTGACACATTTCTTTATCATCTCTTGCACGGATAGGTTTGGTGTCACAGTTTTGTCTCTAGGATGATGTTAAAGACACCCAGGTCACTGTCAAAGTGTCACACCCATGTAGGTTCCTCAGTGGATCACATGGTGGACAGACCAGCCCCTATTCACACATAGCAGAGACAGCAGACCTGTCATCAGTCAGTGAACGCAACACATGACCCTGTGTAAATTCAGTCACTAAAAAAGAAAGAGGGAGGGAATGGAAATAAGTGTCAGGAAAGGGAAGAAAACAGGACAGAAAATGGATGCATTTTAATCAGCAGAAAACAGGTGATAATCATAAGAATAATCAAATGGGCAGTATTTTTTACAACAGAAGGCAAAAAACAAACAAACCAAAACAACAGATATAAACCAGACACAAGCACAATGGAGAATACATACCGTTTGACCAGGGGTACCAATTGACATTTCTATGTAGTAGCCTCTTCCAGAGTCTCCTTCCAAGTTATTAACCATGTCTAGAAAGTTGACTTTCCCAGTCGGGTCAGAGGCCAAGGAGAGGCCGCCTCCATCAGATATTACACCCCGGAGCGAAGTCACATTCAGAGCCGACGAGGAGACGTTGTACTTCCCTGCGTATATTTTAAGTGGTATAGTAAAGTAACACTCAGACATACCGAAGCACAAACTGAACACAAATGCCCATATCGAAAGCGAAATATTGCGGGCCATGATCAGGCGCAACTGCGGTGAAAACAGGGAACGTCTGGGAAAAGTCTCCAGCTGCTTGTCCAAACTTTGTTCCTTAAGTTTTCAGTTTGGTCATCATGGAAACGCTTCTACTGTGGTGTCCGCCATCATGGAAACCCTCCCATGTAACCGTCAAAAAGAGATTAAACATACTGACATCGCTAACGGGTGTGACTGTCACGGAAAACACCGCCTGTCTGAAGTCCATTTACTTCTACTAAAACTTCCACCTCCATCCACTTCTGTAAAGGAACGAAGTTGCTGACTTAGAACGAAACTTCCGGTTACTACCTTCAAAATAAAGGAGACGCAAACTGTTGTTAATTGTTGTTAACAAAAAATAAAGGAGAAATGTATACTCTGACGATAAAAATATTTTTTTTATTCGTTTTTATACCATTTTTTATATCACCTTATATTTTACATTTGTATGCCAGGTGATAGTTCGGGGTAGTCCAACTTGTATTTTATTTTGAAAGTAAAGAGGATGTTATTACTTCCTGTTGGGATTTTTTTTTTTTTTTTTTAACGAACTGTTCTCAACCTCCCATCAAAATTAGGATGGATGTGAACCATAAAGTGTAAATAATTTGCGATGTGAACGCGCCGCCTGCAAAACAGAGGAGTATTGTCCACTGTCTGTGTGAGTGGGTTGTGTTCTTGAAATTCCACATTGTATTTTTTTTCTTGTACACACTTACTGCGCAAATTCAATTTCCTGTGAGTTGTCTTAAAATTGTTCTGTCACAGCAAAGGAATATTCGTCATGCTTTATTTACATAAAAAACTTAGTTGAAGGCCACAGAAAGTGAATTATTAAAGTATTAAAATTAGCCTTGACATATAGCACGTAAACTCATATTATTAATTTATCATTTTAATTATAAGTCCGTCATTGAAAAACAGAATTGAGACAAAATAGAGGCAATGTCTTTAAGGCTTTTTAGGTTACAAGAGCTTCCATGTCTATTGCATTTGTGCATCAGCAATTATATGAAGTCTGTATGTTTTGAAATGTTCAGTACTTCACTGTATGTATTCTAAACTACTACTACTACAACTATTACTACTACTACAGCTTCTATGTTGACCATGAATTATTTCATAAGTGTTAATACATTTAAGACTATTCAAAAGTTTAAGGATTCAGGAATTCTAGGAAACTTTAACGTCATCATAGTACAAGTACAAGGCACACAATAATACTTAAATTAGTTACTTAGGTCCTAGTAAAAATAAATAAATAAATAAAGAAGCAATGCCAAGATTAAAAAAAAAAAGTACAAATACAAATAACAGTAATAATAATATAAAGGACCAGTGGCCTTGTATCTCACAGGCATGTTTTGCCAAGACTCAATGGCCACTTGAATTGTGAGATTGTCAGGTTCTGCTGGTATGTCAGAGTCCTGTGGTCTTGATGCAGGGGATTAATATCCCAATAGAAGTGGGTGGAACTTTTACTGGAGGACAACTCAACTAATTAAATTATTAAATTATCATGTATTCCTATCAGTACTCAATAGTAACTATATTGATATCTGTGACCATTTCCATTTTATTGGCCAACAAAATATGGCCCATCATAAGTAAAGGCAAATTTTCAATACTTCAAAAATTTGTCAAAAATTTTTTTTAAAAAAAGGGAAATTTCTGAAAACTGAAAATATTTTGCAGATATTTCCATGGGAACTACATTAAAATGTAAATGGATCAAACCAGAAGTTTCTGAAAAGGTGATTGTTGAAATCTAGACATTGGTAACATTGACTTTGACTTTTCAAGGTCACTCAAGGTCAAAGGTAATGGGCCCAAATGAAAGTCTACACCTATTCCTATAGGTGCTCTATAGTAACTATATTGATATATCTAACCATTTCCATTTTATAAGTCATCAAAATATAGCCCACTTTAAAAAAAGGCATATTTCTAATATTTTTTTTTTAAAAAGGCAAAAATTAAAAAATCAAAATTTCTCTAAACTGTGAACAAAATTTATAGACTCTGTCCCAAAGAAGCTACGTATAAAATTTGAAATTAATCGGATTAGTAGTTTCATCAGAAAATATTTTTGAAGAAATTGCCAACTAAGACAATGATGGCGATGAAGACAGCAATGAAGACAGACACAGTGCCATCACAAGAGTTCATGGCCAGCTGGGGGACTAAAAATAGACAACTGGCTAGACTAGTAATTGACTGCATCTAAAACTGAGAAGATGCCAGCCTGCTTTCACTAGCCTAACTTGCTGTGGAAATAACTGCTGGTCAATATGACAACATAAAATATCACCATATGTTAATTTTAACACATTTTATTCCATATTCACTGTTGCTGTAACTAATAATACTGAAACTATTTTGGTCATTATAGTTCCATTTGTCACATTGGAAGTTTAAGAAGGAGGTCTAACATCTTAGTGGTAACACAAGATTGATGTCACAGGTCTTCTCCATGCTGCCCGTTTCACACAGAGAAACCCACTGTCCTGCTCTGAGTTCCCTGAGTCCACATTTACACTGTCACATGTTTTCCTCCTCTCCCCCTATTCCCCATCTCTGTTGTTCATTGAAGTTAATCACTATAGTTACAATAACATGAGTAATGTGGAGACAAAATGTGACCACAAAATTTCTTCTTTCCGGTGTATCGCCTGTCATGCATCGGGTCTTGTGAATGACCCATTTAAGCACAATTCCTGTCTCTTTCTTGTGATTCTGAGATAACATTCTGTAGAGTGTAGCAGTTGGAATGCATTGTTTGATTATCTGTTATTATCCACACTAAACCAGTAAAACTTTATTTTTTTAATTTATTTTTTTTAATTATTTTTATCTGCAACCTCCTTTAAGATACTGAGCAATTAGAGGCTCATTATGTTTTCTAAAATGTACAGAGATCCAAATGTAGTAGAAACAATAATGAATATACAGTACAGGTATTTATTTTCAGTTTAATATCTCTGAGAGGTTAATTTATTTTAAACTCACAGTTTTATTTCCAGGCTTTAGCTTCAGTTGTCTTTAAATATTGGATTATGTTGATTGTATTTTTTCATATAGCGTTGCAATTTCCTTCTGCAGTTTCATTGCTGGCCACTGCAAGGCACTGTACACCACTTGTGTGTCTTTAATCCACTGTGAGGCTGATGTACCTGTGGCATCGCCTCTGCCTGAGCAAATTAGGCAGCTTAGGAGCACCAGTGGTCCTACATTTGGCAGTGCAAAGCTCCTTTGCTGGGACATTGGTACTTAATCCTCACAGCTCTGATCATTATAGCTGATGAGACAGAAAGAGAACGCTCTGCAGTGTCTCATATCCTCCCACTTCTTCTCCTCAACAATACAATCACTAATGTAAGCTCTAGATCATTAGAGTTTTTAACTCTGCACTAATATTGTTAAGGATCAGACTTGTGTCATTCAACACCAGCTGTGTGGAATTATTCTGAAGCAGTGTGACATTGTATCCCCTGACTATTTCTCTGCTGCTAATAAAAAAAAGAGCCTCAGTTCTTCTGATTAACACAATAACTCACCAAAAAACCTACTTGTATACACACTTGGTGTGTGTTTATCATTTCCAATAATTAGATTATTTGAAATTTTAATCATATGTTATGCACATTTTTATTATTTATTTATTTTATTTACAGTTTTCTGTTTAGAACTAATTTGTATAGTTGCTGACAAAAGAACCAATATCTTTTTTTTTTCATACATCATTGATTAACACCTATACTAAAATGTACAAGTCACAGCACAAATTAACAAATTTTAGCAAATATTTAATGTTTTTGCCTCTAAAATGACTTCTATGCTGTGAGGTCTGAAGTTGGCGGCATTACTTGTTCACTGACCTCAGCATTTGGCCTTTTTTTTTTTTTTTTTAAGTATCACGCAGGCCTGTGATAAGCAGCCCCACAGACAGCCCAATCACTGTAAGTCTATAATGCTTATCAGTGATTTGTTGAATCTGTTAGCATTTCTCTGTGATATTGGATGCAGCGTAATTACAGCACAGGCATGACAGGGGTGGGTGAGCTACAAATGGGGATTACAGTTGGGGTAGGTCATAATGATCAGCCTGGCTGCATGTTTCTGAGGCAAATCTCATTTTGATATCTAGTGTAGCATACTGTTTTAATAGCAAAGAGAGCCAGGGTCAATTAGCCTTTAATTCTGTACAATTCATATAGTTAAATTAACACTATGTAGCTTCCTTTGTTAATGATGAGATGATTTAGATGAAAACTTAAAATACGTTTTGTCTTGTTTATTCTATGTTTTCCCTCTCTGTATAGCAGGGATTGACATATAGTTAGTCTGTTCTTCATAACAAGCTACTTCCCTGTCTCTTCCTCTGCCAGAACTGTCAGCCTCCTAACAAGGTGTACATATTCACAGCTGCTGCTGCCGGAGAGCTGCCCAAATGAGGAGAGCCTGGATGAGATGAGAGGAATGAGGCAGACAACAGGTGGTGCGAAGGTACATCACTGCTCATTCAGTGGTACCACACTGTATGTTTCCTACCATATAAAAGACAGCTGGTTTTGATTTATTTTGTTTTTTTTTTAGATCAATTACTTGTAACTGTATGGCAACTCTCACTGCTCAGACAGGCAGGAGTATGACTAAGGATGGCTCATGCTAGTCTCACAGGCTGTTCACACCTACACTTCCCCCCGTGGTGGTAGCGTTGCTTCTCTACAGTGTATCTGTGTCTGTTTGTTCATTCATAGGGAAAGCATTAGTGACACGTAGATGAGTCATAGAGGCTAGCATCTAAACAGGCCGCGGTAGGAGTCAGGAACCCCTGCCACCCTTCTGCTCCTCGCCTGAAGGTACTACACATACTTTCACCAGTCTCTTTAGTTGCTCTGACGCTTACATACACACACATACTGTATGCCATCTGTGTTTGTTCACATACCGTGGATCCCACCTGATGCTCTAGGTGCCACAGAGCAGATGTTGTTGTAGTGGTGTGCAGGAGAGCAGTGGCAGGTTATGGCTGTCCTCATTATGAAGAGTCTCAGTTTGTTAACATAGTTAGCCAGTTCTGTAGCAAGACTGGTGTAACACAGAGCTTGTTCTAATTATTCACTAGAGACCTTCTTGAAGACAGTAGTGTTTTTTTTCTATAAGATATCCATAAGAATCTATCCATACCTATTGACCCTGTGAACTGTTTCTACAGTTTCTGATAATTAAAGCAACAGCATGTACTCATAAACACAGTGATAGAATCTGTATTTGCAGGGATGAGAGAACACTTTATGACACTGCTTTCTATGGATGCACCGATACCACTTTTTTCCAGAAAGAGTACAAGTACAAGTACTTATATTTGAGTACTTGCCAATACTGAGTACCGGTATGAGTACTTAGTAATCCCATTACAGGTCCTAGTTGCTTTTGAAAATGTGATTTATTGTCGTTGTCATTAGTTTGACTGGAACACAGTGCTGATACTGACATTTAATATGTTGGAATGAGCATTACTCAATCCAGGGGCGTGAAATGAAGCTTCAGGAGGTAGTTAAAAGAGAAACAAGTTTTAACAAGTTTCATTTTCACCTCTGTAGGCAGTGGTCTGCCCTGCTCCTTACCCCCACAGTATTATAAATAGGATGTAAACTGGCCCAGCCCTGGGTAGTTGTCATAAATATGTCAGTAGTTTTCAGTAACTCACACAGTCACTCTTTGAACAGATCCTCTACCTCCACTGTTCCTGGTGATGTTCTCTGTCTGGGTACACATCCACCAGCACCTGGAAAAAGGACAGAACTGTGTACGCAGATGATGAACAGATCCATCTGTCTTTAACATTACTTCCAGTCTGTGTTACTTTTATCACCATTGTTTATTTAGTTAAATCACCACACTGCTGACATTACACCTCCGTACTTCATATATATAGATTTGTTCAAATACACAGCCTTGGTAAGCTCTGCCCCTAAAGTGAGATGGCAGAATTGAAGGTCTTTGCTTAGGCTTTATGAAAATCCTGACATACCGTATTTGATGGTGTTAATTGTAGAGCAGACGGATGGAGCATGTGTCAGTGAATGTGTCACCCTCACCATTTGACTCCCAAAGGTTATATCAGGTTGTATCATCTCCAGGGTAATAGCCAATTAGAAAAGCTGAACTTGTTTTTTTTGGACTCATGAGTTGAAAGAGATCAGATACATCACTTTTCTAACAAGCAAATTTCTCTCACAAATGTTACACTCCTTGTAGTCTAGTGTATTTTTTGTTGTTTTCTCTTATAAACAGCCACTTTTTCTTTCACTTCTCTGCTGCCATGTTTCCTTTCTCCCACAGCAGGCAGAGCAGAAATTCCACGTTGAAGTAATATTCTCGTGAAGGCTGGTGCACCGGTTAACCTTGCGGTGTGGTATTGAGTCTCCTTTGCGCTTGACTGTGTCCCTCTGTTCTTACAGCTATCTATCAGTTTCATAGCATGCAATCTGCATCCTTCCAGCCTCCCACTACCGCCCACCAGTGCTGTATCTGTATCTGCTCTGTGTGTGTGAGGGTGCACATACGGTGCACACAAGTGCATTGTGTTTCTGCAAAAGGCTTGAGAGTGTATATGTTTTCCAGCCCCCTCTGTAATAAAGGAGAGGGGAGCTCCCAGGCAGATAACACCCACCGCAGAGCTACCCAAGCCGGGGTAGAAGAGCACAGAGGGTGCTTGCCCCCTGGCTAGATGCTACTCAGAGAGGGGGAGATAAGGGTTATGAGGGTGGTAGTGTGGTTGTAGGAAGGACTGAATACAGGCGGTAGAGAGGGAGGTAGTTTGAAGGCAAGGGGGGGCGTCTTCATACATTTTTATGACCACATAGATAAGGTCAGTAGTGTGCCATCGTTACTAGGCAACACTGCGACCCTGAGTTGGATTGAGTTGTGAAGCTGAGAAGTCAGATATTCTTATTACAACAGCCCTGCTTCGGTTCTGCTGTGTGCATTTGTTAACAAGCAGTCTGTCTCCTTGTGCCATTCTGAGAGTCAAGGCTGAAAGACTGCTTTAACTGGACGATTAACTGAGGCACTGAAATAATTAGAAGGCCATTGATTGGGTTATTACATTGTTACAGCCATGTTGGTGATATACCGATATCCGCACCCGCTCAGATATGTGATGATGGTAATAGTGATGAAAAATGACGGTGGGGCATTTCATTATATATTTGTAATGATCCAGTTCATGTGGGGATACACTAGACTGTGGGTGTATTGATTTTTCCAGTTTTCAAGCAGAGAATGGAGGAGATGGAGACCAGGCGCATATGCAGCCAGAGTACAAATCACCAAAACCCACCCTATTCTCTTCTTCCCTTTACTTACACTCTCCATCTTCACTCCCTTCCCTCTCTATCGCGCCTTTCTGTATCCCTTCTTTTCGTCACCTCCAGCCCCAGCTCTCCATCCTCACTTCCTTATTTCTGCCACTCCTCCAGCAGCCTTTCATTATGTTTTTTTTTTTCACTCTCCTCCTTTCGCTCGCTCCCCTGCCTCTCCTCCTCTCTCCTCCCATTTCTGTCCCCTTCAGCGTCCTAGTTTAGCACGTCAAGGTTGGCTACAGATATGCTCCTCTGTGCCTTGGGGCTAACCAATGGGAAACTGGCTGGGGTTGCTGTAGCAGGCTCGGTGTTGGTATCATGAATTGAGTGGGAGATGGGAAAAGGTTACTGTAGTGCATGGTTTGCAGTCCATTCTGTAGAGTGAAATTGATGTCTCTTACTTTAAGAATCTTACAGAAATGTCTTGCGTCTGAAATCCTGCAAATTATATCTGTAATGAAAATTTGACAAAGTTTCTAAATTATAAATGGAATTAACAGATGCATTTGACTGCTTGCAAAAATCCTCCTTAAGTCTAAAGTGAATGTATTATGCAATTAATTTGGTTAAGGTTCCACACTATATTTTGCAAAACAAACATTTCCCTTTAAACCCCCCCCCCCATCACCAGACAAACAATATTTTAGGTTGCAAAAAATCAGTTTATTTCATTACTAAAGTGATAATTTTAGACTTCACGAAGTTAATTTTTATTAAAAACTACAGTCTATGTGCAGTTCTGTGCAAAAGTCCAAGGTCAATGTTAGGTTTATTGGTTTAGTAAAGTTATTATGTCCACACATGTGCATTCCTCAGCCTCTGTATTGAGATATAATCTAGATATATAAGAGGAATGTACAGCAGTGAAAGCATAAGTTTAAAAGAAAAAAAAAAAGAGCTTCTATGAACCAAAGAGGTTGCATATAGTGTGACCTTCCTTTGCACATAACTTGTCTGTTAACCCTTTTGTTCAGACAATATGAGATTAATTAATTTCCTCATGTTTTATACCAGGTTTCATTCAACACATGGCAGATGTTTCTGTTTTTGCTGCTTCTTGTCATGGTGTCAGAAGTCACACTAAATAATTACTTTAACCATTAAAAGCCATTTAGTTCAGTTTTTTGTGTCTTTTAAGGCTGCAGACATATTTTTTGTATTTTCTTGATGTATCTAGAGAAAAGACAGAAAATATATTTTAAAAAAAAACAGCAAAGCTGAAAGTGGCTGAAAATTTTTGCACAGTCCACATGAAATATGAAAAACTGAGAATGTAGGAAATGATGAGGTCACATATTATTTTGTGATGCCATTTTTACTTTGCATACTAAGCATGCACTTGAAATAGTAAAAACAATGGCAGATGTAGGCTTTTCCTTTGGCTGTCTCTTGCGATTCCAAGATGGCATCTTAACCACAGAATCCATACTTTAAAGTATACAAGAAAAATTGATTGATTTCAGCATTTAATTGTTTTTGTGTCCTTTTTGTGCTGTTAATATTAAATGGACAGGTAAAAAAATAAAAATAAATGGTAAAAAAAAAAAGGATTATATGAAGAACAGTGTGAGTAAATTCCCATCTGATACTCATATATAGACAGGTGTACTTGTATGATGTGGGTGGCCCTCCATGGAAGGCAATCAAATCTGTAACCCTTACCCTTGTGTCCTCTGCAATGACCTCTGCAGAAACACATCTCCTCCTTAGTATTTTGTCATTAGTCCCCCTGACATGTTACCGTCTTAACCCTGATGTCTGTGACACAGTTGGTCAATTCCCAAAAGGCTGCCCTGGTGTTACATATAGAGATCTCAATTTATAGAGTGGGCATATGTCTGATGCTGATTGACCCAGGTGTCTCTTTATCCCACTGGGACCAGCAGATTGTAAGAGGACCCCGCTCTGAACTCTCTGTTTGGGAGCCACATCACTCTTACCCTGGCAACATGTAACCTTATACACACTTCTATCAGGAGCCACGAGTGCTGCTTGTCTCTTATCAATGTCATTGTCTTAGCAAACAAAGGGGATCATTATACCGGTGCTGAGAATGTTTCTATTCTGAGTTAATGGGTCACATAGTGTAAAAGGCAACCTGATCCTCCACTGGGTGACGAAGGAGTGAGCCGAGGGCTGACATTTTGCTGATGATAGGCTGGTCTGTGTTTTGTTGTAAGAGACACTGGGCTTCACAGGAGTTGTCAAAACAAGAGGCCCCATCCTGAGGGATTACCCAGCCTGTCTGTGCACACGCCAGGGACAGGGTCAGGCACAGGGACCGTGATGGGCGTATGTGGTCTGTAAGAGCCCCGAGGAAAGGAAGGGGTTATGTACAGAAGCATACTGTAGCCATTACTGGTATTCTTATGACAGACAGACCGATAGACCGACAGACAGACAGACCGACAGACAGACAGACAGACAGACAGACAGACAGACAGACAGACAGACAGACAGACAGATAGATAGATAGATAGATAG
>JAPSES010000144.1:6323297-6335412 GCA_029822895.1 Maxillicosta whitleyi | reverse complement strand
GATAGATAGATAGATAGATAGATAGATAGATAGATAGATAGATAGATGGATGGATGGATGGATGGATGGATGGATAGATGGATGGATGGATGGATGGATGGATGGGTGGAGGGCCAGACAGACACACAGATAGATAGATAGTTTTATTTATCCCATAATGGGCAATTCAGTTTAACAGTCTCCAATTTTGGTTCAGGAAGTGAATCATAAAGACCTTCATACAGAGACATTGTCTGTTTATCACACTTCACAGCTTAATGAAAACATTGGTAAGTTAGTCAACAGACTATTGCACCTGACTCAATGTTAAACATTTTGGCATAAAAGTTATTATAAAGGGGGTTGCATGCAGATTTGACCCCAGTATGTATTTCAGTAAATTACCAGAGATGCTAATGTAATTATTATAATCACTGAAGTGAACTGTGTATTGTTACCTATCTGATCTCAATTCATTAGCTCGTCAAATGCACTGGGAATGATAGAGTATGGTGGATTTGTGTGGCAGCAGTGCTTTATTAGTATTTTCAATTATTATTGAAATTATGATAATCTGGGGAAAAAAAAAAACTTTACCTGACCTGTGAAGAATGATGCTTAAAATGTGATCCCTTCTGCAGCTTTGGTTAAGCAAAACCACTTGAGATGAGTGTTCCTCAATTTAGAGGACTGCTTCTAGGGTTTTCTTATGGCTGCTCTTAAGAGTAAAAAATAATAAAAGTAAAAACACATTGCTTTTTGACCTTATCTTTGATTCCAGTTCAGTTTGTATTGTCAGTACATTTCAACTGTCTAACACTACTGGGATGTAACATGTGGATCGCTTTTTTAACAAGTATATCCTTATTTTTCATTATCATGTAATGGAAAAACAAATCACTTTTTACTTTTTACATTCCTACTTGTAACTCTTACTGCTATTACAGCTACTACATGTTATTATTCATGATAAAGCTGCCAGTTAAATAAAAAGCACCAAGCGCAGATAACACCCCTGTGTTAGTATCACAATATGAGAATTCATGACCTTGGCTGTGCAGCGTTCATGAATCGTCTCATATGTGCTCTACTTCTTCCCTTGTATCCACAAACAGACATGGTGGCATATGCACACACACACACACACACACACACACACACACACACACACACACACACACACACACACACGTGCACACAAACAGACACATGAATGGCCACACAGCAAGGGCAAGACTGTCTGCAGCGGCCCAGGGGCCTCATTGTCACATCCACTTACTACTGTTTAGGCATCATGCTCGGGGGCTAAAATGAACTACACCCTTTTCCTCCCCTGATACCCAATGCCACAAAAAATGCTCTCTGCTCTTATTCAAAACATGGATGTTATTTAAATCAACACTTTAAATATCTGTATTCGCATGTGAAATTCTCATAGTCTTAATATGAGATCACACTGAAAACCTGCACTCATATACTGTAACAAATGATATATTGCAAAAGCATTATGGATTAGGCTTAGTATTTAGTGAGTTAGACAAATGAATGTCCATATGTATGTGCCTTCTTATATGACATGCTTGAATATAATCTCTTAGGACTTAACTAACTGAATACCATAAATCTCTGGCCACAAGGTCAAGGCTTTTGTGTTCAAAGTGAAAATCAACGTATTGTCTTTCACATGTGAAGTAGCCTGTTCAATTGTACAGCTGTTCTGTGCATAAGTGATAAACACTAGCACCTGTTTTCCATGAAAATAGAAATGCTTGTGTGCTACCGGCAGAAACATTTGGTCTCTTATATCTCTTATATCTATATGTCTCTTAAATTACACACGAGCTTCCTCTGGTATAGTGATGTGACGCTAAAACTGCGTGTCTGCTCATATTTTTTTATTGTGTCTCAGGTATTCAGAGTGTGCAGACGTTAGAGTGCACCTTGGTGTGTGTACTATTAAAAGCTTCCCTCATGGAGCTGGATATTTTTGAGTATGGAAAAAACAGAAGCAATTATGTTTTAATTATGGTTTTTAAGGTGAAAAGGCAATTATCCTGCGCTAACCAAACATTAGACACTTAGGCACACATAAGAATAAAACATGAGCCATAAGCATAGCACTTTATTTTTATATTATTGGCTTTTGTTTTAATAATGTCATAACTTTGTACAGTTGATAAAACTTTCATACACACCTGCTCCCATTGAGTTGGTATGAGGTCACTTGGTCAGTTACTCTGTGTTTGCTGTTAAACACACTATGTGAAACTGTGCTTATACTGGGCATCTCCCACATATGCAGTGTGTATACAGTGATGTGAGTGTGTATATAGTATACACACAATACATATCCACCCGGCAAATGTTACCCTGGTTGCTGGGGTGAAGAATCATCGCTCCTCTTTACTGCTTAAATGACACTCACAAGTTGATGGTTCCATCAGGGTTCAGAGCAGTTTGATGTTAGGTGGCATTCATTTTCACCTCCCACACAAACAAATATAACCTTTTGATTTGCAGTTCTTTATTTGTTCCATTTCCTTTCCACTCTTTTTTTTTTATACTTTCTTCTCATAAAATCCTGTTTCCCGAGCTAGATATGCGAGGCCTCATATTCCCTAAAATGTCAGATGGCACCCTCTAATTCCGCAGATCCCCTCTCCCAATCCCTGGAACCCTGAGGCAGATCTCCCCCCCCCCCCCCTCGTTTACTTTTGTTTGTTTTTACAGAGAGTTAATGTCACCTTTAGTGGCAAAAACTTGCACTAATTAACATTGCTGTAGGCTGACCTGAGATAAACTACATGTGTATTTGTTTTAGATGGTTGTGCTTATGAACAGCTTTCCTGACTATTTGTTACCTTTGGTATTGAGCACTCATGTTATGTGTTCTCTACAGAGAAAGTAAATTAAAAATACAAAGGTGCCCTTAAGCAAAGTGCTGTTTTTTCACTTTTCACAGTCAAATTACTCAACAGAAGTTGAAGCTTCATGTAAATGTGCTGTAAACAACCAGAAGCTAAACAACTGCAGTCACCAAACAAGGTTCTGCTGAAGTTGTAGGGTTTTCATGATTCATTTTACATAATTATATCTCAGAGTCTGCTGCTCCTAATGAACTTAATTATACATCCATGCCAAGAATCCAGAGCTGAAACACCAGCACAGTGTGCTTAATCCCCTTTAAATGACAGGCAGGATTCCTGACCCACTGCCCTCATTCACCCATATTTCCCTCTTTGTGCTACAGAATCATCAACTTGTTTAGACTTATCTAACATCTTAGGATAAACAACATGCAAAATAAAAAATGAACATAAAATGTATCTTTACTCAATTAAACACAGTGTAGGGATAATTTAAAAGAGGACATCTAGGATAAAGGAACGGTTTCATTCCAGTTATTGGTAAAGGATTTAACCGAGGGCGAAAAGAGCATCCTTGCCACTTTTAAAGCGAGCTGGAACAGTGTGTTCTGTTGTAGACTTCAGTAATGCAGAGTGGTGTTTGTGTTCGTCTGCTGCACTGGAGTGAACACTGAGGGAGACAGGCGAGTGGACAGACAGCATCGGCAAGCGCAATAGACTGGACAACACGAAAGTGGGTTGATTAAAACATCACAAGAAATATGTCAATGTCAACAGCGTTCTTTTATAGTGTGACAAAATATTGGAGCTACTTCTCATTTTTAACGTATTGACATGTGAAGGTTAGAATGATCACTTCCTCTACACAAACACCTGAAGTGTACTTTCACAGATCCAGGACTGCATTAAGCCCTGCAGTCTCTCCACATTTCAAACACAATATTATTATTATTATTATTATTAAGTATTAGTAATTAGTATATTATTTTACAGCAGTCTGCCTTTATATATGTTCAGCAAAGACTTTTCTTGATATAGACAAAAATACTGGCGTCTTGGGGTAAACAAACAGAATTTCATTCTCTGTATATTCTGTCATGTGGAATACAGAATATGATGCAGACAGCCCTGCTGGTTATATCACATTCAGTGTAACCCTGCTCTGTGGACAGGCCCACAGGCTCCCACAGCATACTACAGCTACACCCCTGACTTCAAGGCAGGCATTAAAATGGAGGGGTGGTGGTGCTGGCTGCTGGATTATGGGGTTGAAGGCTGTATGGAGCGTGTATGTATGTGTGCGTGTATGTGTGTGTATCTGCCTTTGGGGTGGGGGGATGTTTTAGTTTAACCCTCTATTTCCTGTAAACACTGAAAGACCATCTTCTCCACTTTTGATATTTAAAAACAAATACATTAACATTACTTTAATCAACTAAACATGATTAAAAAAACGTGTATCCTTCGCGCACTGACCCACAAAATATGCATTACTGAATGTCCTTGTGGATTTACATTCCTAAAGGGAAATATCCTCTTTCCTTATTCATGATACAAGAAATACCCAATTCTGCCATATAGTTACATGCGCTCAGTGCACCTGCATGCCCGCAGACTGCGCCTGCTGTTTCAGTCGGTACATCTCCGTGCGTAAAAATGTTATCCCAGGTGCTTCAGTGCGTCAGGTGCAGCTCATTTCCTTAATGCAAATGCGCTACTCATTGCGTGCTCTCGTAATCTCACCTCCAGGAGCACCTTGCCCTCAGGACCGACCGGTATCCGCCTCTGCTCCTTTAAGGCAATGAGGAATAAAAGCGTCTGCAGGGGCAGGGGAGAGGGTTATTCTGTGTAATGCTCAGAGAGTCAGTGTGGTGCGATTAGAGAGCGGCAGCGGGGAAGATGCGCTTGCTCGCCTCTTGCTGGACGCACAGAGGCGATGAAGATGATCTGACTTTGGAGTCTCAGAAACAAAACCTGTTTTTCATTCTTATTCTATCACCTTATCACATTTGTTTGCTTCTTAGCAGTTTAAGTTATTTTAATTTTTTTAAATTCTTAATTTAACCCCTGAGGATGATCCGCCATCCAGTTCTTTATTTAGGAAATCGGAGCTTCTGACATTTTAAAACAGATTTAGTTTAGTCGGTTTTGGCTCTGATTTTTGTTTCAGGATCCGTTCGTACCCGGCTCTGACTCAGCATCACACACACCTGGGCTTCACCCCTTCCCTTCAGCATCCCTTTGAATAACAGGGAGAAGCAGCAAGACGCGGAGCAGAGGAGTCTGTGCACAGCTCTCCCCAAGACAATCACAGAGGCTCATTTATGTTCCAAAAAGAAAGAGAGCACTCAGAAAAAAGGGGTGTAACGAAAAAAGTAGCAGGGAGATATTAAAAGTAGAGACTTGGACCGGTTTGCTTGAAGACAGTGGCAAATGTTTAACCTTACCCCAAGCGCACAGAAGAGAAACCCAGGGAGGCACCGGTCGGAGGAAGAAGAGAAAGCATAGCTAGGGGGGATTGAACGGAGCAGGGCATGTGGATATTGGCTTTTATCTTTTTCCAGAGCATCTTGAATGGTAAGTTTCACGCGCATCTTTTATTTATTTATTTATTTATTATTTATTTATTTTTATTTTTTTTATTAGTGCTCATTACCTATTGCAGAAAACAAATCACGGTAGGCAGCGAAGTGACTGGAGAGGGAGGATGGAGGTCACCTGTGACCCACATGAAATGGATTTTATATGGTTGTCAAAAGGCTGACACCCTTGATAGAGGGAGAGACGGGCGAGGCAATTGCGTTTGAAAAATCCTTCAAGCTCTCCTGTAAACCATTAGACACATCTCTGGCCTCCACATATACATCCTGATCCAGATGGAACAACAGATAAATTATGTTTGTTTGTTGTATTTTAATTGACCACTTGTACTTGTTTGGTGAAATGTGATTTTAAAGGTTCAAGTCTTAATTGTGCTCATTTGCATCCACTAAATGTAATTTTAATGAAATGTAATGCCTAAAGATGCTTATTCTGTCACAACCTTGTTCCACTGTGGCCCTTAGTAATAAGTGACGTATTTGATATAATGGACATTTGGTTTAACCCCTTCCCCCTCCCCCACAGAGAGCTTATATTCAAGTACAAATTGGCCTAATAATTACAATGCATCTAATAGGATTACATTTTACACACATATATATCAGTCAGTAATCGCTGCTTTTATTTTGAAGATATTTGAAATGAAATATGTAAAAAATCATTGCCCTATCAGAGTATTTGCACCATCGGTACATCAAATAACGCACACCATTTAGATTGTTTTAGGTTATTTAGGTTTAAATTCAGTTTTAGAGGGGGAAATGAAACACAGTGGGTGTAATTTGTTTCTACTACTGATTCATTACAAAAAAGCGCCATGATTTTGATGATATACATTCCACAGAGGTCATGATTTTTTCAGAAAATGCTCTTATTCTAAAAGCAAAAGGTAACAAGAGGAGTCCAAATAAAAAAAAAAACAATAAAAAAAAAACATGTAAAATAAATTTTCCATTCAAAAAAGGCCAAAAGCCTCCTTTCAAATGCTGTATTCAAATACCCAGATTTGGTTGTGCGTCTTATCTGTGTTTTCTTGTACACATGTGTGTTTGTGTAAGGGCATGCGTACCAGTGCACACATGCATGCAGTTGACACCGAAAGTGTGTGTGCATGCATATTTGTGTGCTGAATTTGTGCACTCATGTATCTATAATCAATAGGAGAAAATTGATACAGTTTATTGCATTCACTTATTGGCCAGAGTCCCTTCTACAAGGAGGGATTATGGCTGACTGGGTGTGTATGAAAACAGGGGAAGAAAAAGGGAGAGTCGAAGAAGGAGATGGTGAAGGAAAGAAAATGAAAACACGTCTGGAGAAAATACATCAATGTGACAAGATGCTCACATATTGAAACAGAATCAAGCCCGCAGTTGGTTGATTTTGTATACCAGTCGGTCAAGAAAACTGAATTCACAAAGCAGAAATTAGGAAAAAGAGGATTTTCAGGTGCACGTAGGAATACATTTTACCACATCGAAGGGCAGCGATATGATATCGTGTGCCCCCAAAATTGATTTTCCCTTCTGGCCGAGATGATAAAATAAGGCTTTGAAATGGATTTTTGTTTCTGTGTCGTCTCTTTTTCAATGCTGAGGCAACCCTCAGTCGCTACCGTTTATTGACATTGACTCCATATAAAAATGGTATCTCCCTCAGCCCAGCTTGTGTTGAAACTCATAAAGAAACAATAAGGAATCCTCATTAATCATAATCATCTCACTCTGACATTAGATCAACTGCCATGCAAGATTGTGTCCGTTTATTGCATAAAGGATTATTGAATAGGCCTGTGGCAAACAACTGATAGGGATTAAGCAGTAGACAGTGTTGAGTGCAGACATTACAATTTTTTTTGTCCGTCATTTTCACTGCAATGATTTTTTTTTTTTTTTTTTTTGGGGAGAATGCGTTTTCATCATTTGCTGTTTGTGTTGTTATTTGATTTGATTTCTGTATCTCTGGACTTGCTATATGGCTTCGTCCTCTTTGGTTGAATGTTTTGTTGATTATCATGAAAATGAGGTGTTCATCAGCTGAGCAGGCGTTGTCAGAATGAATGAATGACCTTGTAGATAGAAGCCAGCACAGCGATTGGATTCCAGACAATTCTAGCTGTTTCAGAGTTAGGCCTATCACAAGCTCACTGGTCTGTCTCTATGGTAACCTCGTTAATGGGTGTCAGGGGCTGTATCCGAAAATGTTCACTCATTCACTGTTCACTATATGTGGTGCTCTGTGTTGCTGTTGTGTTGTTGTCTGTTGACAGGGAGCAACATCAGATACAGTACACTGTGGTCATTCACAGTGCATGATGGGACTTGGAGTTTGTGGGCTGGTGTTCACTGCATTCTGCACAGTATCATGGGACCGCTTTTTAGGGTAAAATCATTCTTTGGGCACACTACAAAATGGCAGACTCGCTAAACAGTGAACAGTATATATCGAGTGATTTTAGATTTAGACTCGGAAGATGAAGTGCATCACAGATTGCCAAATGGCAATCAACTGACTCATATTTGATCACACTGCTTTAGAGACATATTGCTGTACTTATATTAGCTTTATGAGCTCAACGACATAGCAGCTTATCAAAACAAGATATACATACATGTATACTGTGTCAGAAACATCAAATTATAACTGCTTTGGTCAGGAAAAACAGTTGATGAGCAAATCACATAAAACCATACTTCATATATTGGCCCACTGCTGCATTCCAAACATTAAAAAAAAGGTAAATGTTAGCTTATGCAGTCATATTACACACACATATTTTAGCACACATATGCAGACATATTAATTCTCATATCCAGTTTAAGACTTTTGGCTTTTTGCTGTTTCCTGTGCCTATCAGAGTGGAATCTATAAATTCAGTCATCAGTACAGGAGTGGAAACATATTTAATATCTCTGCCTGAAAGCTGCCTCTAGGCAAAACCACAGCGAGCTAAACCAGCCTATTCAAATTCTCATTGCAAAGATATAACGAGACAAGGCTTCTTGCACAGTTCCCATGAAGACTGCTATGATTTGTAGACATGCACGCGGCCTAGCTTGCTGTGTGTGACTTAAAAGGACCTACCTTGTGTGCCTTTGATAACTGAACATTTATGCGGAGGTCTGGAGATCACGCTATCAAATTTTGATCTCAATTAGCTGCGACCTTTCTCAAGGTAAAGGCACTTTGAAATAAAGAAGCTCTTCCACAGCATCCAGTCCAGTGTAGCTTTCAGTACAGTAAATAGCTGCCAACATCAGTTAGCCTGCCAATTTTACATGACCCCACATTATTAGCAACCTGAAACACTGGATGAAAATGCTACAGGGACTGAGGTGGATAGATAGATTGAACTTGGCTCCGAGTAGTAAGGGGGAGCCAGTGTTTGCATGGCAATAAATCTACATGAAGGCAATGAAGCCTGTGCACTGATGAGAGCTCCATTTGTTGGAGGAGTTGTGAGGTGATTCAAAAGTCTCAGTAAAGACCAGTGGCATCACAGCGGTCAAACACAGTGGCCATGCGCTGGCTCCGCAAACAAATGGAGTGAAATCTGACCAGTCTGACGGCTACACTCTCGGACATTTGTTTGTTAATTAGCAATTAGGATTCGGTTGCTAAAGTGGTGTCACAGCTCATGTAACTAAATTCCACCATGAAAACACGTGCAACCAACTGATAGATCATCTTGTGCAGTCTTACTCTGATATGAATATCTAATGGGCTAAATTAAGTTTACAAACCCACTTAACTCCTGCTCACTTGTGTGATTTAGGAGGGTTTGTTGGGTTACTTTCTGAACTGTGTGTGATTCCAGTTGAAAGGGCAGCTAATGTTGGGTAATGGATACCCTGATGTGCGATCATAATAGATATTCCCTTGTTCATACATCGTAGCTGTATAATGAGGGCTACTCTACTGTACTGTACCTCCTCAAGCCTGTCTGGCTCTCTAATTAGGAGCAAGCTTTGGTGACTGGGGTGTGTGTGTGTGTGTGTGTGTGTGTAGGTGCGTGTGTTCGTGTCTGTATATGTGTGTATGTGTATGTGTATGTGTGTGTGTATGCATGTGCAGTGCGTTTCACCCAATGTAAAATCTAATTACCGATCACACTGTGTCTGTCTGGATTATACTGAATCAGAGGTGTAATTGCACAAGCCCGCGTGTAAATGTCTCTTGCATTAAAATGTTAACGATATCATTTAGCATCTGCAGGGAAGAGCAGAAAAGCCCTCAGCACCCAGATGTAGGTGTTTGATCATGCGTGCAAAGTGAGGTTGTACTACATCTGGCGGGGGTTTCCCTCTCAGACAGGGCTCTCAGTAGAGAGGATGTTTTTAATTCACTCAGCACCTGTCAAAGTGACATGTTATATTACTGTGCTGCACTGCACAGGTACTGTAGTGGAAAACTAGTGTAAAAGCTTTATTTGACAGTGTAAAACTGACTAAGTAAAAAAAAAGTGGCACTCTTGCTGTATCGTTAAGAAGTGTTTCTATCTTTTATTCAGTCAAAATAATTAAAAAGCAAAATATGTATGAATAGCTCAGTGATTTACAGAGCAAAACGGTCCCTAAACCCTTCCCTTGACTTGAAAGCAAAATACACAGCCTCAAAGAAGTCAAACCTTACAGACAAGCTTCCAGCTTCATTTAATGTATGAATAAATGATATCATAAAATCATCTGTTGCCTCTTGGCTACTTGGACAGTGTCTGTAGTTACACCTTTCACTTGTATCCTACTTAGAAACAAAACTTTTACTTATTTAAAACTCTACCACAACAAAAATTACTGCTATTTGTCAGGATGGGTTATGGCATTTTAACAACAGTTCTTTTACACCTGGATTCTCAAATCAGCATTAAAACTGTGCTCCATAGAAGTCAAACCATTTAAGTCAAATGGCACACCGACATATAAGCAACACATTCTTTGATAAATAGTGAAAAGTGACAGATACTCTCGGTTAATATATGTGTTTGTCATAACCCACATAGTGTAGATGCTTCCAGTTATAGCACAGTATTTCCCAGAGTGTACGTGGATGCTTTTATGCGGTGGTCCCTCTGTCATGTGTGTGCATGTGATGTACACTGTGCACAGGCTCTATAGTCCTTGTAGTGAGTGCCCCACCAGCACTTTAGTTCATTGTGGGAGACAGGTGGCGGAGGTGTGATGAGTTCGCTATCCATCACCCACCAAGACAAACATTCACGCTGGACCTCATAAATACTGCCTCTTAATCCAGTCCTCCAAATACCATGGCCAGGCTTTGAACTCGACACACTCCGAGGCCCAAGGCTGAATTGATCCTTGCAACACTGGCCTGGGCATGATGCATGTGCCTGATGCTGTGGCTCACTAACATGTATACCACTTGGCCTCACTCTCACTTTCTCTCTCACTCCCCCCGCAAACCTGCATTTGAGCTTTACTTTCTCCTCTCATATTTCACAGACTTTTCTTATATATGGAAACCTTTTTTTTTAAATCACACAGCAAGTCTGTTTGACCTCCTTGCAGTTTTCCACACATTGCATTTTTGCTATATTTCTCAGCTCCATGTCTCAATCAGATTATTTCAGACTGCACATTCAGGGGATATTTTGCCATCAAGTTTGCCCATGTGTCTGATGCTACATAGTCAGAATGTTAAAGTAGGCTAAGGGATAATGGAGGAGGCAAAGCTGGATAGACAGAGTGACAGAAAGACAAATGGGTCCAGCTTGGTTTCTCGACACTGCTCTTTATTTTTAAACCTGGCACAGATGCTAAGATTTAAGACCAAGTTAGTGACGGTTATTTTTAGCCGGCCATTTTTAAAATGCTGTCATCTTGTTGAAGTTGGGTGTATGAGAATGTGTGCATATGTGTGCAAGATGCATAAAGTGGGCGCTTTACTGTGTGTTTGCTGGCATTTATGTGCATGTATAAGTACCTATATATGGCGAGGCATGTGATTTAAAGAGAAGGTGTTATTGCATGGAAGGTGTGCTTGCAAGTACTTGTGTGTGTGCTTTTAATTGGGAAGCCGGGTGGGTGGGTTAGGGTGTGATATGGAGTTTGAGCCACTGGAGTCTGATTTATGTCCTTCCAGCCACTCATCGATCCACCCGGCCTCGTGTGAGACTGAGTGCATTGTCAATAATCTTAGCACTTTGTGGTATTCCTAGAATTCCCAGGCCTCATCTGCTCAGACCAAGGTGTGATGCTGCAGTAAGCCATCTTGTCCAAGATCAAATAGGAGGGCACAAGGCCTGGAAGCAGCATATTTAATTGTAGGGCAGTCTAGCAGTGAATAGATCATTTTGCAGTGGAAAGGGCTGTTGTTGTATGTAGTGAATTGGATGCATTATTTGTACAATAAGAAATAATTTGGACAGAGCCCTGCATGGGTCCCCAGAAACATGAAGGTGTTTACATGTTGCTAAGTGTCCCCATAGACTGTTGCCAGGATGAGGTCTATTATGTGTTGCTCTGTGTCTCTCTATCTAGCCCATCCATCCCCACAAGTGATTATGCTAATTAGTGTTTGATCAGATGATTAAATTAAAACTCGATTCATCCAAAGTACTAAATGCTCAGAATACATTTGTGTCTGCTCTGCTGCCTGGATTCACACGACACAATTCCCCTGGTACCTCTTCTCCCACTGGAGAAAAGGAT
>JAPSES010000144.1:6292970-6323197 GCA_029822895.1 Maxillicosta whitleyi | reverse complement strand
AAAAAAAAAAACCCAAAACAAAACAAAAAACAAAACCAAAAAAAAAAACAAAACCAAAAAACCTTTTTTATTCAGACACATAGAGAAGGAGGGTTGTAATAAAATAAGCCAGTGGGGGCAAAGGAGAGAGGAGGAGATATAGAGAGAAAAGAGGAAAAGGAAAAAATAAGGATGTGTGTATGTGGTAGTGGGGGGTGGGGTGGTGGGGAGTGGTGTGGTACGGGAGGAGAGGGGGGTGGGTTGCTGAAAGGAGCCATGCTGTGGTCCCCTAAGTGTTGAATAAACATGCTTGGTTTAGGGAAATGGCTGCGATAAATGTTTAATATGATAAGTCCATAAAGACGCTCAAATGAGTCTGGAGTATTAAAATGAGCATGGCACGCAGCAGCAGTAGCAGCAGCTTTAAAGGAGGAGGAGGAGGGGGGGGGGGGACTGATAATGGCAGGCAGAGCTAACAGGATGAGAGCTGCCAGCTGCTGTGACATCAACATTAACACACTCCACCAGCTGCTGGTCACAGACGTCTCTTGGACAAAACAGGGACGGGGGTACATCTTCAAAGGGCTGTCATGGCCCGATAATGACATTATTACCTGTACAACATTACCATTGTGGTAAGTGCAGCATATTTGTGTAAGACTTTTAGAAATAAAGTTCAAAGTGCTATAAAATGAATTGAAGAAAAACAACAGTCAGCTAGAATAAAATGAAAACTTGCACTGGTGGCACAGTGTAAGCCAATGGCTCATTGCGATAAAAGAAAGAAATTGTAAATGTTTATGAAGCATACCAAAAGGACTGAGCTTTGCAAGTAGAGGTGCAGCACTACAATACTTTCAGAAGCGATTATATTTCAGAATGTATCATCAGTTAATCGACGGTCTATAAAATGACACAAAATAATGAAAACAAGCAGATTATAATTTCCTCAGGTACCATGGTTGCTTTAAATGTTTGTTTGTTTTTTATTCACAGTTGCATCCAAAAACAAGCAAAAAACAAAACAAAACAAATTGTATAGCAATTTAAAGAAACAATAAGACTCCATTAACGAATCTGAGAACCTGAACATCTGGAAATTATCGACAGATTGCCAAAGTTATTGTATGTTAAGTTTCTGTTGATTATCTTTTGCAAATAATTAGAAAACCCAAACAAAATTCACAACTACCTATTGATTCTGGGGTCTACCCTACATCCTTTTCTAGTCTTAACCCATAAAGACCCAAACATCCAGTGGTGAGTAAAACCATCTATTGATGTAAATGTTTAATACCTGTTGATCCACTAATCCTATCAATACATGTCAATAATTGGTGTAAAATACAGCGTGCAAAATTCATCTTTTCATTGTCATCACATATGACCCATTTGGATGTTCAGAGGCTCCACAGTGAATGTGGAAAAAACACCATCTTCTACAACACTGATTCACCAGTAAAACCCAAGGAATTTGACAAATGACAGTGAAAGGAGTAGCTCAGTGGTTAATGCCACTGACTTTGGTGCAGAACATGGCTGGTTCAACACCCAGGTGATACCTTGGGAAAGGTTTTTTACGCTATACATCCCATTGTGCTGGTCCCAAGCCCGGTTGTGTCAGGAAGGGCATCCAACGTAAAAAACTCTGCCAAATCAACATGCGGAGGTGATTTGCTGTGCTGACCCCAGAAGGGAAAAGCCGTAAAAAATCATCAGTGAATGGAGACACATGGTTTATGTTCAGTTAATGATAGATTTCACTGAAAAAGTCAGTTTTCTCTATGTCTAACAAAATAACCCTCAACTTTAATCTAAATTTCAATGAACATCTACATGATTGTAGAATTGAATATAGGAAAATACCTGATTTATACTGAAAAAACACAAAATGAAGATGATAATATTGTAATAAATGGTGATAAATCACTTAGGAAAGGTTAAATGAAGAGGGAAAAAATAATGTGGGAATTGATATAAAAGTAGCACTGGGTCTTTATGGGTTAATATTCAATACACATAATTTATGCATTGGTACTACTTACTGTGTGGCGTGTGTGATGGAGATAACACCTGGCAGGTTGGTGAGCATATAAGACGAGTTATAAGAAAATCATCCTCACTGTAATTCTGTGGGTTGGAGCATCTTTCTGACAGCGTTTCAGACAGATCTGAAGTGAAACAAGTGGCATAAGATCTCTGAGACCCAAAGGCTGTCAGTTTCAGGTCATTCCCTTCAGTGGCTTCCATGTCACAGTGTGTACACTGAAACCATACCGTAGATATGGTCGTACCTTGGCTGGCATGCAGGTGGACAGCAGTCATATTACGGCACCATCAACTGAAACCCACTTAAAGGCCCTTACCCTTAATGTTTGGTGACATAATAAGGTTGGTTGTCCAGTATGTGCCACATCTGGCCGTCTGACTGAGGCAAGGCTTCTGCCAACAGGCATCTTTACAGTGAGAGCGTTGCTACTTAATCATGTTATGAAGAGAGATAGTGTATGCTGACAATTAGATCAGTTTGGAAGCAATTAGATTATATCCAGTCAAGTCACAATCAGACATGTTTAAGTTTAATAGTAAATTACAAAGATAAACTTAAAGGATATGTATTTATAATCTTTAATGTTATTATTGGCAAAGTTTGGCAGTGACTGTGCACCAGATAAGCCCCTCAGTCAAAATAAAGGCAGTCTTACTGACAAAGACAGGCTGGCTTCAACAAGACTGAACCTGAATGCAGCACTACTTTATTTTTATGCATGGAAATGGTTTGACATCTATTTGTTTGTGAGAACTCATAATTACCATATAGTATGCATGTTAACAAGTGCTTTTGCTGCATGAGAGAGATTGTGAATGGGCAGTAGATTAGATTCGCAGTCAGTGTTGTTACCCTGGATGTCATTATTAAATTAAATTAAATTACATATAGGTGTTCTTCATTCATCCAGGAGCAGTGACATTGTTCTTATCTTGTCATTTTCATTATGTGTATATTGACCAAAGCTTGTGATTGTCTATTTGATAATGTGTGCTTTACTTAATGTTGCAAAGCACCGGTGAGGTAGTTTCTGAAGACTGAACCATCAAATATATTTATAAATGTGTTCACCCAGGCATGTTTGTCATAAGGATTAGCATTAGCTTTCTATAAATACATGGGTTTTATTCCTGTTAATTAGGTTGAGAAGAAGCAACACTACGGTGCAGCTCTTCTCCTCTTTGAAAAATGATCAAATCATTTTAATTAACGGGTAGGATTCCAGGTATTGGAATCTGTAACCGTAACCGTTCTCTATAATAACAAAGCCAGCTGCAGATCAGCAGCGTTGTCTTGGTTTACAATGTGATGATTGCAAACAGTGAACCAGTGCTTTAAATATAATGTTTGTTTTATTAACTTTATCACAGACATGGGTTTCCCTCTACTTTCTGCTGTGCTTCTAACATCCCACAGCAATATTATATTTGTACTAGTGGAAGTTTTTATTCATCAGCTGCAGCAGCAGAGGGAGCTGCTATAGTTTGCTACAGTATAATCTCTCATCAAATCCGCTCTCCTGTGCTCATCAGCAGCAGCAGCATAATTTAGACATCAGTGTCTTTATCACTCAGTTTGTCTAACTGAGAAACAGTCCAGGGTCTCTGGCTTCCGTTTATGAGACAGGCAGCCACTCTGGCCCATTTAAGACATGAAAATAGACTGGGGAGGAGGAGGCTCATCTGCTGTGGAGGCTTCGTTTTAGAGTTGCCCGCCCATCCTAGACATCAGAGGACAGATCTGTCGGTGTGGATCAGCAGCTTGCACACAGCCAACCCTTTCTACTGTCACAGCACCCCTTAATATTCATGAGAGCAAATTGGAAGACAGTCATTTAACTTCCGTGCATGGTGTATTGCCTCTGGGCAGATCAGATCAGTGGGAATGCTTACTCACACTGGACTGCCTGGCACTGACTGTTGACTGTGTATCTGTCTCACAAATTGCAGCCACTATAGGTTACGTTCAGGTCCAGGACCCTCAGTATAAGACCATACGATCCTCTCTGACTTATGATGGTCAATGTTCTAATCAAATCAAATTAAAAAGTCAGTACATGATCCAAACAAATTTGGGTCATGAACACGTTGAAGCCATAGCATGGTACCAGACAATAAGCATATACTTGAGCAGTGCATACATCACACCGGTACTGTCATGCCTATAAACCCACAGAGTAGGAGCAGGTATTTGTTAAAGTGGAAAATTGCTCTTTGGCTGCTGTGAGACTTGAATGCGAGCGAGCAGGTATGATCTCCTCGTCCCAGGCAGACTTGCCCTGAGGGCACAGAGCAGAGAGCTGCTTTAATTACCCAGGGTTCCTGTTGTCACACTGTCACTGTGAAGCACCCGGTGCCACGCTGCCGTGCGGTGCCGAGTCCCCCTGCCACGGTGGCAATGACAACTCAGACAATGGCTCTGCTCGCTCAACAGATGCAACACGAGTGCCCTCTGAAATGTGGGAAGCTGAATCAATCGCACTGTCTCCACCCTCTTTGCCTCTTCTTGTGTGCTCTGTGATATTCGCTCTTCTTCCCATGACAGAGCGAGTTCATGTAAAAAAGGCAGTGGTAGAGGGAATGAATGAATTTGAAATGAGATTTAATAGGCTGTCATCAGTTCCCCATGTGACTCTGGGATCATTCACACTGCAGGTACATGAGAAAACCGAACCTTCGTGACTCATCCAGGCTTTGATCATTTGTCCAGTTCACACCTTCACTAAAAATAGACAAACTGTGATTTCGAGATATATACCAGTATTGGACTATTTGGCAATATCTTCCATCTGTGATTCAGCAGTGTTAGATCGTGGGTTAATCTCTATGTCCTCTCATTTTTATCTGTTTGTTCCCATCGGCATTGATTGCACGTTTACTTAAATGAAGCGCCCCAGTGACTCTGAAAGCATACTGTCATGGTTGGTTACACCCTGTCAACTGATCAACTCTATTGTGTGACAGATCACAGTCCTGTGTTGATACTGTAGGTGTTGTTCGTCATATTGTACAGTTACTTTGAGGGGACATCACTGCTGCTGTCTTTTCTATTCACATTTGAAAGATTCAATCATTGGAAATACTACAAAGATGAATTCAATACAGGTAATGCTAGATGTTTACGTTTTTCCATTTTAAGTAACATCTGTTCTTTTAGTCTGCAACAGATCACTTGAATTAGTCGGTTAAGTGTTTTTTCTATTCATCTTCAGTGCTTAGATGTTACAATGTGTATGAAGACTTATGTAACTTACTCTGAAACATAGAGTTGGATTCTGAACCTGCGTTTTCATTTACTGAATAAAAAAGAAGACTAGTATAGTATATATATTAAAATTAAGTTATATTTATGGATTTCAGTTTGTTAAAATATGAGATTTATCACTAATATCAGTACAAAGTGTTGTAGATTCAAGCCACCATGCTGTAGTGTTCTGTATTGAAATCATAATGGTGTAATGTCATATTATTTGCTTAGTTTTTTCTTACCATATGTTACTTTTTTACATCCTTACAGATATTTATATTTTACAAGCTTGTGCAAAATAACTAATCTAGCTAGTTTTTTACTATACTCTTACAAAAACCCAATAAAATATATATAATATACAAAACAACCTATAACATCAGTAGTGGTTTTATTATTTTGACACAATGTACATGGAAACAGTTGATTTTCTCCTGCTAACTAATAATATATACACTGTCAACAGTCCTGTTTAGGTCTAAAAATGTGAAATTCAACACTGTTCTCCCTGTCGTCCATTATGTCGTCACTTTACAAATCAGCACAAACCCTGTAGACTGCTGCATAAGACATATGTGATCCAATTATTGTAGCATTTTAGGTTGTTTTCTTAATCCCCAAAGATGAAGGTTTATATGAAAAAGCTTTTTTCTTCTCCTTCTCCCAGAAGATATAAAAAAAAAAAAAAAATCATAGTCAATTATAGATGCGTATAATGCATTATTGAACAGTGTCATTTATTTCACCTTTACAGTCAAGCTCATGAAAAATTATGCCAATTACTGATTTCCTCTCGGGCAATGTAGCAAGTGGTGGGGCCCTGAGGCCGTTTGTTGGGCCATGACACAGTGCTCTTTGTGAGGTCTGAGGGGGTGATGTACCTGCGTCACCGGCCCATTTGTGGTCTGGCTCCTGAGCTTAGTCAATTAGGAAAACGAGTAGTGCAGTGATATGCACCCTTCTACTCGAGTCCATTTCTTTTTTTTTAATTAAATCAATCCTTCTATCACTCAGCCAGTCTAAATTGAGTTGCTCTCACATACTTTTCATATGTGAAATAGACGAATATCAAAACAGCCATGACATAAATCCTAATCCAATTTCTCCGATGCTTGCACCGAATAGAGGCTTTCCAAGCAACCACACACTTCTTTGATCTGCTTCTCTCTAGCCATTAGCTTGTTGTAGCACTGTGTGTTCAAAGTATCAATTAACTAAATACCCAAATTGCATTTACTGAAAACTTTGATGTGTACCAGCAGTTATCTGTCACTGAATGTTTTTTAAACAAAGGAACAAAAACATAATTTTATGTTTTTCAATTTCTGGAAATTATTTTCCCAAAACTTTGTCATGTTTGCTTCCCTGAATCTGCCTCTTACAGACCAGACATATCATCAAAACACAATTTTGCTGAGATATAGAAAACACTAATACCGGTGACTTTTTGTTAAAAAGTATCATTATTATCACTATTATAATCAACGCGCCATTTCATTTTTCTGACTCATAGAAAATGTCTGCCAAATGTTAACATCAATGAAGGCTTTGAGTCTAAAAATACAGACATGAGTGATTTTAAAGTGTCGTCTCCTTTACGCTAACCTTGAGCATCATCCGTGAACAGGTCTGAACCCCTACCCCCAGCCCCACCTCACGGCTCCAGTCTGCATTATCAACAGAGCACTGAGAAGATTGATACTCCTGGTGCCAGCTGGAAAAAAGAGAATGAATCAGAATTTAATATGACTTTGATGTATTATTTTCATCTTGGCCAGTGCCACATACCTACTGAGAACCCGGCACACTATCTCACTGCATTTTAAAGGATTCAAATTGGCAAAAACTTTCCCATGTAAGAAATGCCGCAGCAGCATATACAGATGTTTTCTGCATGCAGTCTTACAAAAATGAAAAGGCAAAGAACTAATAGATAGAAAATGCCTCGTGAAAATGACAAATTCTGCTTTGAATATTTACTATAAAGGTAAGAGAATTGTTATAGAGGTTGTTTTTTTAGTCACCATCTAGCATAAATACAGAAATGAGTCAGTATTATGGAAAGTATTATTATGCAGTATATATGTAAATAACCAGGCAGTAAACTGTCTATATTAACAAATGGATGGATGGATTGTATCACTAGATTGCTCTGCCATATTTATTGTTAACAGGGTGAGTCACAACTGTGTGTGCAAGTAAATGGCTATATTCTGACTATTAGGCCTGGTGCCACTTAGTAATATCTTTATTACAGTTAATCTGACTGCAGGCTGCTATGATATACTTGACTGATCAAAATATGCTATTAGACCAAAGAAACAAAAACAATATTTCTGGTATTGAAGAGACTTAGTCCAGTCTGTGTTGAATAGGCGCAGCTGTGCTTCTTTCATATGAATCAAATCTCTTCACAGTCAGATCTAAATAGTTTTCTTTTTCAGTGCATATTTCTGTATCACAAAGAGTACACAGCTGATTTACATTTCAGAAAAGGTGCAAATATAAAGATCTCCAATATGCCAATATGCCAACAAACGCTAAGAAAAGGCTGCGCTATTGATTCTTTGCTGGCCTATAATTTCCTAATTTGTGTCAACAAATTATTATGAGTGTGTGTGTGTGTGTATGAGTAGGTCATTGCATGGTCTCATTGCTGGTTTAGAGCTGCTGGAGCAGAGAAAAGGATGGAATCGTCTGCAATTTGAAACCTTGTTAGGAATTTATGAAGTGCTAAAATGTTTTCTCCCCAGGGAGGGGGCAAGCCAGCTGCCAGTGCCACTGTAAGCCATTTAGTGCAGAGCCTCTGGGCTCGTGACCAGGCTCGATGGCAAACAGCTACACACAGCACAAGATATACAATAAATACTAGTATTTCAGCCTAAAATGCAAAACGCATACCCAGCCTTACGCACTGATCCTTGTATTAAAAATGGACATCTCACTCAAAAATGATAAAGCTACAGGTTATTAAGGAGCTAATTGGTAAAACATTGACATTTACCCCTCTCCCCTCTTGAGAATTTGCACATACTGCATTTAATGTGATTCACTTTACTGTGATGTTGGCTTAAATTATAGCTTGAACATGATTACGGCAGCTGACCTTATTTCATAATTGATAATAGTTTATGCTAATTTAATATCAAGCCCCAGTGATGGGAATACGTGATGAATCAAAAACTACTGATCATGTCCCACAGATAAAAGAAAAAGGACACATTTTTGAAATGAATACTTGAGTTTTTTATTATACCTTTCAGCTTTTTTTTTTTTTTTTAAAGATAAAATATAATTTGATTCTAAATAAAATAATCAAGTTTAACCACTCAGGTGCTGAAATGCAGTTGCACCCTGGAGACCTATGATCTAAACTCCAAACTAAACAGTTGATAAGTAACTCTAATCTCCTCCTGTGTTTCTTCTTTTGCAGTTTTCAGTGAGGACCTACATTCCAGCTTATATTTTGTCAATGCATCTCTGCAAGAGGTAGTATTTGCCAGCACCACAGGGACCTCGGTGCCCTGTCCTGCTGGGGGCGCATCGCCTGCCTCACTGCGCTGGTATCTGGCGACCGGTGAGGAGATCTACGATGTCCCCGGCATCCGCCATGTCCACCCAAATGGAACCCTCCAGATCTTCAACTTCCTGCCATCCAGCTTCAGCAAGCTGATCCATGACAACACATACTACTGCACTGCAGAAAACCCTTCTGGCAAGATTAGGAGTCAGGATGTCCACATCAAAGCTGGTGAGTCGAGGCAGGCCAGGAGTAGCAGGAATACTATTGGTAATGGTAAGAAAGTCACAGGAGAATCAGCAGCACAAGCAGTGTACTGTAGTAGTGGTGGCTGGAGATATATATGCAGTTGCAGAAAAAATTATAACATATTATTGTTTTATTTGTATTAAGCATTAGACTCTTCATACATATAAAACTATTTTTCCAGGTTTTAGTTTTGTATTATGATCTAACATAAGTGCAAAGCAAATTGAAATATTTTGACACCAAACTTTAATTTTAAAGCTTTTTACAGATGAAGACCGTCTGTTTTAACAGTTGTGTTTCCCCCATCAAAAGGAAACTTTGTCTTGTCTAGATTGAGAAATCTATTGTGTTTTTCTTCAGTTTTTGTCTTGTTGTCCTCCACAGTTTCACGAGAACCCTATACAGTCAGAGTGGCCGATCAGAAGGCCATGAGAGGCAGTGTAGCTGTCTTCAAGTGCATTATTCCTGCTTCTGTGGAGGCCTATGTCTCTGTTGTATCATGGGAGAAAGACACTATTTCACTCAGCTCAGGTACGTCGGTTCATATTTCTTCAATATAAAAAGAATAAATTTGTTTTTCAGATCATTCTGCACTAAAATTCTGCCTAAAACCAAAAGTTAAATCACCAGGTTTGATGTGCAAAATGTCAAGAAATACACTTAAAGCACATTATATTTTGGTTATTAAAGTGAAGTTGTTGGTTTTTTTTGTATTGGTTACAACAAAAACTGTGAGTTTAAATATTCAACAGGGGGGGAGTGTTTTGCTTTTTATTGGGGACTGCTCTGTAACTCTGTACAGCCATGTCCTCCTACTAGCCAGAGGATGTTGATAACTGTCATATTGAATCACAGTGTCTCTCTCCTATACACACTCCACCTCAGCCAACTCCATTTTAAGTCCAGCTAGGGGTAAAGTGGAACAGTTTACATAGCATTATTGACCTAGTTACCCTCCCTCCTTGTTTGAATCCAGTGGCACAGCATGATCACATAAGACACCAGAACATTCTGTGGCTTGGATTTTTACTCAAGTTAAATGGGATGCTTATCTCTTTGATTGCGGCGTGTACTGCCCGCTGGCTGATTTCACTTCATACTGGGCGTTCAGGGACCTGTAAGTGAGCACTTGATGTCATTTGACTGAGGGCAGAATCTGGGACGGTGTTTTGGTGGCATTTTAAATGTGTGTGCTCAAGCATGAAGATGTGTCTTCTGATCCATGCCAGAGACTTATTTACTCGAGGTTACTCGAGTTACTCGCTGCAAGCTGCAAGTTGACGACATTGCCTAATGTCATGCAGAGCAGACAAATATGGAGCATGCAGATATGATTACCTTTGTAAATGAAATGAATCATGTAGACAAGACTCACAGATGGTGTTTATTTCCATTTTGGTTTTAAAAAATAGCCTTTATGAGGATAACAAGCTCTAATGTATCACATTTACATGTTCACCTAAACAACACTCTTCTCGCCAAAATTCAGACAATGCAATAAAGTGCAGTCATGCATGTGCTAAAACTATCTCCTCATGTATAGACTGAACTGTCGGCCTGTTACTTATACTGAAAAACCTGTTGTTGCCGTCCATATTTGAAATGAGCTTATATTGTCCCGGCTACAATGACACCTTTTTTTTTTTACCACAGGTTTGACAGCCTATAGAATATGCAGTGAAGTTTTGATGGATTGTATTGTATGGTTGGTGTTCTTTTGAGTCCTTTGCAACCGTTCAAGAGAACAACGATATTGGATTGTCCGTGTTTACTCCAATAAGTATTGCAGCAGGCGAGTGCTGTCAAAAGCATGAGCACACGGTCAAAATCACTGCTGCTTCGTGATAAATATTTGATGGTAGATTCTGATGCATGAGCGGATTCACCTCGCACTGTTATGGAGAGGGTATGTTTACTCTAGGAGTGAGGGTTAGAAGAATGTATGTGCACGCGCAAGTGTGTTCGTGCTTATGTTTGTGCATGAGCGTAAAGCAAGAGAAAGACCATAAGAATACCAACAGGGCTTGACAATAGCAACTAGGCGCAGTTTGACCCAGCCTAGTTTTCCGACTCTGTCTCCAGACCCTTTTTTCTTTTCTTTTTTTTTCAATTTTTCATGAAAGAAGACTTGGTCTCAGTGGACACAAAATAAAGCTATCCCACAGCTGCACTAAATTATTAATCTCAGGTTTTTGTTGGGAACGGTAACATCAAGCGCACTTCCCCTACACTTGCATTGTGCATCAGAATGTGAGGAAGAACAGTCGATGATAGAATCTTTCCAAGTGAAGACGCACTACAGTTATAGGCTGGTGACGTCACTTTATTTTTTTATGTTTTACTGAAAACCTCACAGTTTAAAAACTTCGAATTATTAAAATATTTGATCATATATCCCTGCGTAAACATGCTTTTCAGTTTGAGATCAGTAACTGGCATTTAGAAAAGAAATGAGCTTAAACCACGGCTGCAGAATATCCAGTGATTCACATTAGGGTCAAAAATAGATGCATAAATACAGACTAGGCCTGTCTTAATTAATCAGCTGTGATTGAAAAGTTAATTACAATATGAACCTCTCAGAATGAGGACTGCTTAGTACTCATTTGAAGCGGCCTGTTTTCAATGAGAATGAGCACGACGCAAGCTCACTGGGTCCTAATGTTGCCACTAACATACCATTAACCTGTCATGAATTTTAAAATGGATCTTGCAGCACAAGCTTTCAAATGCCCAGCTCCGATCGCCTCCTCGCTGCTTTTGATAAACAATTGACAGAGCTAATAGAGAGATGAAAGAGATGGGGGGAAAAAAAGAAAGAAAGCAGGCCGAGGAGGGGAGGAGTTGAGCATGTGTCCCGCTGTGTTATTGCCATGATTTTATATGGTGGCCTTTTATTTAAAGCGTGTGTGTGTCACTGCACCTTTGTGTTTCAACGTTTCCACATTTATGTGTGCGTAGTTGTGTTTTTAATACATGCTCCTGTGTGTTGTTTGTGTGTCTTTAGAAATAGAATGGTGCTGGGATGTTGTGTGTCTGTGTTTTTCCATCTGCCTACCTTTTGTTTCTCATCATTCAGAATACAAGCTGGCATAATGAGCTGATTGGCCTTGGCTGTAGAGAGGAGTTTCAACAAAACCTCTGCTTACATATTGAATACGCTGAAAAATATCAAGTTGTCATTGAGGCTTTGCACTCACCTTTAAGATGCATTTGTATGTTGTAGTTAAATCGTGTCTCTTTATAAGCTTCGATGCATGTAGCAACATTTGCATTCATTTAAATATTGCTTTGTAAATAAAATAAAATATCTTTGTGTGTGTGTGTGTGTATGTGTGTGTGCGTGTATAAATGAATGAATAGTTTCGGTTTAGATTAGCATCTTTGTCATGACTTCAAAGCACTTTATTTTAAACACTTTAATGATAACTTTTCGATAATTTTTGACAGTAGAAATCCTGCATAAAGCTATGATATGTAACAATTCACATTTTAATACCTAAAAACCCCAGGGCCCACATTAAATATTCTTTTGACTTGTTTACTTATTTTGTATTATACTACGTCCTAAAATGTTCATATGTAGAACATCTGTATTTTACTCCATGAATCACTGTTCATTTGGTCGTGTATCAGCGTCATCGTATGGTTACCAATGTTACATGCGGCTGTTTTAGTAGAATTAAACGACATGATGCTGTTAGTGCATCTCGATGTGAATACATTTAGCAGAATCTGTAAACAAGGTCTCTGCTTGAGATAGATTTCACTGGCAACAGTGATGAAATCTCCCATGATTCCTCACTACTATGTAATATCATCAAAACACTTCTTTTCTCATTGTTTTGATTAAGCGCAAGACATTAGCCTACTTTCTGTGTATTTAATGTCATGTTGTAGCACCTTCATTTATTGCCTGATTGCCGTTTGAGTGTCGTAGATTATTACGTGCTCACTGTGTGTATTTGTAGACTTTTTAAGACAAATCGCACATGCAGCTTGACTCAGGTTAAGTCTATTGCTGCTGTACCTTCATCCAGATACTCATCCAGTGGGAAGCCTGACACAGCTGCAGATAAGGAAGTGTTGTGTGTGTAGACAGCCTGTATAACGCCCATGAAGAGGATCGGAAAAGAGGCGAGAGGTGAGCAGAGGTGAGGTGAGATGGGGAGAGAAGAGAGGTAGAAGGGAGGTAGAGAGGTTTCCTCTGGTGTGGAGAGATAGGGTTTCCTCCTTGGAACAAACATGCAGGCCTTTCATCTTGTCAGACTGAAGATTAGGATAGAGATGGAGGATGGGAAGCTTTGGTTTGTATCAAGACGCAGGCTTAGCGCGAGGTGGGTGGAGCCGGATGACTCCATAAGCCATTCATACTTTTTGGATGTGTTTTCAGCCTTCCTCCTCTTCGTCTTTGTGCACACCAATCATTTTGTTATTTATTAAATATAACATTAATACGTTCCAAAGACACAAAGGTTAATAGGTTAATCGGTGACTCTAAATTGCCTGTAGGTGTGAATGTCAGTGTGAATGGTTGTCTGTCTCTGTGTGTCAGACATGTGATCAACAACCCAGATGCCAGAAATAAATGTTGCCATACATTACAGCACATCATGAATATGTAGATTCTCATCATCCTACATCAACATATACCGTCAGTGTTTATCTAATCATGACTCCTTTAACAGTGGCAGATATTATGTTCATATGTAATTTTAAAATGTCTATGGTTATGTTTAGACACAACAAAGACATTATAGCTCAGTTTAGTACAGAAAAGATGTGTATTAAGATATAAGGAAAAAAGATGTCTTTAGAGTTCTTTAAACCAAGTGGCTGCTTAAACCTAAAAGTCAGCAACAACAATGAATAATGAAAGATAAAGTGAACTCCTATATCTCTGCAACATTCGATACATGTTAATATGAAACATGTTTTTGCTTCACTGTATTTTACACTATATTTTAATGAGTTGCAGAAATCACATTTTTTCCTGGCAACTGGTTTGTGATGAACTGGTGACCTCTCGCTCAGTGTCAACTGGGACCAGCTCCAGCCCCCTCACGACCCTGCAAGGATAAATGGGTATAGATAATGGGTGGATGGATAAAAATATCACAGATGATGAGATGTAATTTCTTCTCTTCTCTTCTCTTCTCTTCTCCTCTCTTCTCCTCTCTTCTCTCCTTCTGGCCCTGACTATCAGCCTTCTCTCCTTTCATCTCATTGCATAACCTGCTTGGCACAGCGCCCCAGTCAATTTCCTCCTGCGTGGAAAACGTTGTTTTTTTATGTGCTTTATGCAAATAAGTCCATCCAATACTCCAGGCATCAGTGAAAAAAAAAAGTTGCATTTTTCAGTCACATTCATGTCGGCTTCTTCCCAACTGTGTGTTTAGCATTTAAGTGATGAAAGTGTCTCTACACTCACATTCTGCTCACTCCTCTCTCATGGGTTCTTGTGAGTGCTTATAGAGGCTAATTAAACAGTTTGCTTGCTAATAGAATCACAGTCTTAACCAGCCACCAGCTCAGCCACTGGAATGTTAAGGATGTGTTCAAAGAGGCTACTGTAGGTGTTTGGTTTACAGGATCACTGCTCAGCAGGAATTTATCATGCCAGCGATGTGCCACTGCCTCCATTTTTCACTTAGATTGACAGTGAGGGCACTGAGAGGCAGGCGGAGATGGGGCTGTAAATTCAACACGCCCAAAGTCAGGCCAACCTTGAAAGGAGGGCACAGTGGTAGAAATGAGCTAGGGAAGAAAAATGCAAGGAAATGTAGAGGAAGAGCGTGCAGATTAGAGGAAATGAGATGAGGACAGGATTGACGATGCAAAAGATGCTGGAAATTTGGGTAGAAATGCTTGTCCCTTGCTAGAATTACCACTGGGTCTTTTTTTTTTGTCTTCCTCCTCTTTTCTGCTGCCTTCCTCACTCACTATTCCCTCGCTATAGCTCCACCTCTTTCCACCTCTCCATCTCTGCTGATTTCTGTCTCTCCTTCTTACACAAACATGGTTTGTTGATCTTGTTGTTAGGTGGCTGGAAATTGGGTCATGGCTCAAGCAGGAGTTTGTGATCCCTGGATGTACTGTATTCACACCGCAGTTGAGAAGAAGAGCTCGATATGAATGTGTACGTGTGCTTCTACATGTGAGCAGATATTATATGCATACTTATGTGCCTGTAAGGTGCATAGATGTTTTTTTTTTTCTTTTTCTGCACAGTTCTCCACCCATCCTGCAGTGAAACCCTATGAAAACAACACAGGCTATCATTTTGCTCCCCTCCTCCTCCTCCACACAGATCAGCAGTTAGTGAAATGCTGACCCTTGTCTTTCACCGCACCCCTTTTCCCAGTCCACTCACACACTGAAAGCTGAGGGAGATGGGGGTGTTTATTGTTCGTACAGTATTTGTA
The DNA here is from genome assembly GCA_029822895.1 of Maxillicosta whitleyi. Classification (NCBI taxonomy): domain Eukaryota; kingdom Metazoa; phylum Chordata; class Actinopteri; order Perciformes; family Neosebastidae; genus Maxillicosta; species Maxillicosta whitleyi. The sequence continues at coordinate 6,307,728 of JAPSES010000144.1, read as the reverse complement.
TGCATCCTCAAAGATGCTGTAATTGCACATGCATTTCTATTTTGCTCTATATTTATTGTTTATGTATGTGAGTAATATTGTGTAATATGTGATGCTGTCAAAGAAGTGTTTGGGGCTGGAGGCAGGGGGCAGTCTCCTGAAAGAAATAAAAAAAAAAGAGCAAAGAAAAAAAATCAATAGTTGTGCGCATTAATCACGCTGCTGCCAGAGAGAATTATGGGAACATGAGCTGAAGGATGCATTTTGTGCATTTGCAACATATGAGTGCTGTGTGAAGGGGAGTTTGGGGAATTGGAAGAGGAAGAGACAAGACCCTTTTAGTAAGAAGTGAGGTTAGAGCAGAGATCAGGGGTGTTTTCTTGATGTGTGCACAATGCATCTCACTCTTCTCTCGAGTAGAAGACAATGCATCTATCTTTTGTGAATCTCATTTTAGTTCAGCATACACTAATTTTAATTGGAAGGCTTTGGTTTTTTTAGGCTTTAAAATGCTAGATATTTAATATTTTATTGTTAAGCTTTTATACACCATGCTTCAGGAGTATATACCTCATGCTTTGATACATCTACCCCCATCTATGAGGATTGCCATTTGCAAAAGATAAAACCATGTTCTCTTTTGACTTTCTGTTTGAGCTGTTGCTGTTTGAAGTCTCCATCTTAGCTGTGGTGAAGGCTTGAGGACATGATACATATTTGATAAGGATCGATAGAAGGGTTACTGAGACAGAGATGGAGGGAAATCGATCTTGGACTGAGCTTCCCAAAAGAATCTTAAACCTAAGGTCATCTGTGGAGCGTCCTTCTCCCTCAGTAGCTGAGGGATAAATGTGTAATTTGTGCTAAAACACAATTAATTTTTCATTACTTCCTACCTGCACTTTCTGTATTATAAGTCAGTAAAACAGTTGGTAAGGAAGAATGATTACAGCTCTGTTTTGTTTTATGTTCTTATCTAAGGTTTATGTCTTATATTAAGCCATCTACTGACATCCTAATCACTATGCACATAAAACAATAAAGCAATCTGTTTAGTAATGGGAGGCTGAACAGCAGACAACATTCTGGCACGGTGGCTGTGATTCCCAGCTGATACTCCATACGGAAAGACAAAAGCAGCAACTGTTGAAGCGGGCACTCTTCCATCAGTGTTTACCAATAAACAGTAACAATATGGCAGCCATTAGGCTGTTTAGTCAGGGAATGATTTGGGTGGTGATGGCTGGGCGCACTGGGAGACTGAACACGCTCTCATCTTTAATAGGCAATTTGGCTTTCTGTGATGGGGATGCCCCTTTGTTTTTCAACTTGAACACAGAAGATTAAATAAGGCTTGTTTTGGTACAGTGCACTATCAGTATACAGCATGAATCTGGTTTACAATAATGTCTTACATTTATTTGATATAGTCATTTTACTGTGGTGACTGTGCATGACTGCAAAGCCTATGAGGTCTGCTGAAGAAAGTCAACAATACAATTAAAACTAAACTGAATTAAATCAACGTTGAACTATTAACAGTTTGCGGGAGACAGGACAGTACATAACAGAACAGAAATTAAATTCAAATTCATAACTAAATTGTAAATCCAGTCATGCTTTGTAAATATAATAAATAAAATATAATAAATATAATGCAACTACTAAAGCTGTTAATGTAATCTGCACTGATTTCAAGTAAATGTCATTTCTCATTGATAGATGTAAGATTTTGAATGGCGGCAACAAAATCAAAGATTCCTAAAAGTGTTAATGTTTATGTACATGTGGTTTGGTTTAAAGCTGCAGGAGCTGAACTTACAAAAGAAACACCTTCCCTAAGCTTCTGTCTAGATCAAAAGACTAAATGTATGGATAGAGGTTTCTGTGTCAAAACACGCGGTAGAGAAGAGGAATCACATCCAGGTTACATCTGACAGAATCTGATCAGTGATCTGTAATTACAGCTGCCAATCACATATTTAACGCAGCTGTTTGAAAGTGCCTATGATTGAACAGTCTAATTACAATATGCTCATAGATAATTATGGAATATTTTGCCTAGTGATGCTAAAAAGCTATCAAGCTTTAAATTATCCAAACGTAGTCACATAAGTGCATTACATCAAGACATATATTTATTTAATCCTAGACATAAGTGTTGTTAGTGCCTAAAACATTATGAATTGAGTTGGTGGTTGTTTTTTTATTAAAGAAAATACATTGTCTAAGAACAATTTCTCTTCATGATTAACATTTTTGTCACTTTGAACTAATGTTAAAGCCTCAATGCAACATCATTTTTGATGTCATTACCTTTCAGCTTACTGGGATGCACGTGGCCCATCCGGAAATGAAACTTTCACACCTCTCCTGGACTCAGGATTGAGAAAGTATACATTTCTTGTATGGCCAATAACCTTTGGCTTCAGAGAGGAAGGACTGTTAAATATGTGTAGCTGTAACTATCAATTACTGGTAAAGTTTGCCAAACCTTATTGCTCTACTCAAGTGTTCTGTCACAAAAAATATGACAACTCACAAATGCTGCTGCTTCACTTTTTCATGGAGCATAAAACACTGTCAGGTCATCTTTTATATTGTTTTTTTTTTTTTTTCATTTAGGCAGAGAGAGGAAACTGCAGAAAGAGTACATTTTCATATTCGGGTGTTTTTCCCTGTTAATTAGTTAATGTCACTTCATTTCATTCATTCATTTACTGAAATAAAACATAAAGCAGACAGTATTTCAGTTTTAACAAAATGTGTTTTTGGTTTCAGTCTACTTGCAAATGAATTTAATTTCTAAGGGTTGGCATTACAAGATAAAAGATAGAAAACACACACTGTTCTGAACAATTTCTGATTAACACTGTAATACTAGGATTTTAATGAAATTGCTCAGTCATAGAAATGTTTTAAATATGGTTGTACAGTTTAGTGAAGCTCAGTTGGTGGAGCAGGTCCATCCTGTCAGAGTTAATGGATTACTGTAGAGCCACAGTCGGTTGAAAATGGACTGGAGGTGGGCCAAAACTAGCCTGGCGCCATGCCAAGACACAGATTAGTAATAAACATGGTGAGCTAATTACAGCTGGACCAAGCAATTAATTTCTGTTTATAAACTCTCCTGGATGAGGGTTGCCGGATGGTCATGGCTGCATAGGTGCAAACTCCCTGTGTTTGGTGCTTGTTCATGTGTTCCTGCGTGTCTGCGTTTGTTGGTGACAGGTGGCATGGTTCATGGACGAACCTCCCCATATGCTGCCAGCTGAAGCGCTGGGGGAAATGGAGACAAACTGGTGTGCTCAATCACATCTAATAATGCAACAGTGTCTGATCCCATCTTAAAAGTGACTGATTAGAGTAAAAAAAAAAAGGCACTTAATAACTCCAGTCACTCTGCTGACCTAAAAGGGATTTTTCATTGCATTTTTTCTCTCTTGTCCCCAGTCCAATCAAGGATTAATGCATGGTCTTATTCTGCTCCCAGGGTGGTAAATCTGGAAAATACATTAAATCAAATTGAGCCTCTTTAAACTTTCACACAAAGCCTTGGCGCCTGTGCCCCATGCTGGGCATCTGTAACACTGATTAGACATGATCGTAGTTTTAGAGTACCTGCTGGACACCGACCAGAGGCATAGTGATAACTGAGTTCATCTAATTTAGTGTACATATATTTTTAGACACTATTATTTTAAATTCATATTTTGGATGCAAAAGAGAGGATGGGTGTTTTTCTTTTTTCCTCTTTGTTTTGGCTACTTGAACCTTTAATTTTCTCCTTAACAGCGGAGTGAATATAAAAGATTAATTGGTAAGTGTGATTACCAGATGTAATGAGCTTAATGAGCAGACTGATGGTGACAAAATGTCTGTAGCACAAAGGATGATTTACTTCCACAAAGGTCATGTCTCAACATATTTTCTTTGGATATTTATAGTCCTGTAGAGTGAATATCATTTATATAGTTTTGCTTTTATTAATTAATATGGTCATATACTTATGAGTCTCAAAACTCTTAATTATTTAGAAAAAAATGTTCATTATGTAATTTATCTACAGCAAATTACATGTATTAATCACGTCTTTATTTCCAATGCTTGAGACATTGAACGATTCCTTAATCATGTCATTTTATTACATTTGTTTGTACAGAAAATTCGTAACCCACTGAATATTTCAGTGCATCTCGTCTGCTTTTCTACAGTAGCAACATTAGTTCTGTTAGCTTTAGAAATTAAGTCTGGTACCATCAACAAACAATGAACGTCACGTGAGCACATGATCATAGACCATCATATATGAACACTATTCAATGCCACAAATAATGTTATAATGTTCAAGTCATTGCTGTAATTTGACATCATTACATTTAGACACAAAAACCGGATGGTTAAGGTTGAATCAAGTTAGATCATGCTGTTGTGGGAAATATGAACTTAACATAAAAGAGAAGACCCTTGCCTCACAATTTTGCCGCCTGTGATTAATTTATTTACAAAATTAAAGAGTAATATCAGGGTGTGCACAGCCAACACAGCAAATAAAACAATACATTTCCACTACTTACCTATCTAAAAGAAAAAAAGCAACAAAATATAAGAACTTACTTCCATAACCCAAAACAGAAGACAAATGTGCAATAAACTGTTGAATTAAATAATTGCGGTTCAAAGTATATAAAGATGGTCCTATGGTACAAGATCTATTCTACAGATCAGCTCACAGGAAAACACAGGTTTCACAATCTGTTGTGAGGTGAGTCCTGTCTCCACCTACTACTCTAACTCCAGCTACTTCTCCAACGACAAAAACAAACTAGATTTTCCTATATTCCCTGAAGGAAATGTAACCCGTGTGCTCCCCTGTTGCTGGATTGCTGGACTTGTGTCTAGGTGGAATAAATATAAAGTCAAGTAATATGTGTGTGTGTCATTGACTTGATACGTTCGATCTGGGTATCAGTATTGCTCTACTTTTTTTATTTTATTTTAATTGACATAACAGTTTAGAGCTCCCCCCTCAGGTAGGGAGGATGAAAGGCACAGAGAGTTTAAAGAAAAAAAAAAGACTATAATGTTATAACAGTGGTTAGGATAACAAACAATTGTGATTAAAAGTCATACTGTCTACTTTCTATAATAAAGCTTCAATTGCACCTAATTCACCCACATTAACTTTTTGCATTTCCTTTCTTAAAAATAAAACTATGACAATTCATGGTCCAGCTGGTAGATGTTACTAAACATTATGGTTCTTTCATTGAAGTGCTGTGGTACAGATCTGACAGATAACCAATAAAAGTAAATCCCCATCTAAAAATACAACAAAACACACAGCACAGGGTTTACATTTTCCTCAGTGTCCTATACAGCCATGCAGGGAAATACTGTAACCACAACAGTGCCAGATCAATATACACTGTAAAAAAAAATACAACAGTTCAATCCAAATACCCGTCAGCCCAGACCATGAATGGTAAACGTATCTGAAATCAAATCTACGATAATCAGACAATGTGAATTGAACCATTGTCTCCACCTTTCAACAAACTGACTCCCTCTGTAGCAAATGACCAGCTGACTTCACACCAAGGTGACCGTCTATCTTCTTCTTGATGTATGAGGCATCAAGCATCATTATTTTACTTCAAGGCCTGTTTTCTCTCCTCTTTCGTCCTCTTTGGCGTGAGCCTTGAGAACACACGCAGCACACCCACATGCACATTGGGTACACTTGCAGCCTGTCTTTGACCTCACCTTGCCTTTGTGCAGCTGAACACCAAGATCCAAATAACATCCAAACTCCCGGCAGGCTGCTGCTAAGTGGCTGTGGTGAAAACAAGAAGACTGTTTGGTGTAGCAGCAGTCAGTCGTTTCATCATCTGACTGTCTGGTAGACAACTGAGCCGTGCATTTGTGTATTTAAGCTGAAGCTGGATGGATTTCGGTTTGCATTATTGTGATTATACTTATAAAAACCTCTGTTCCTCTGTGTTTCTGCAGTGTTATTACATGTGAGAAGCAGAGACATAAAAGCGTGATGTCAATCTCAGCCCAGGCTTTGTGCTTTAAGTGTGGCCAGTCAAACTGTCATTTGCAACAGTGACGTCACAAGGTGACAACCATGAGCAGATTGGCCTTTTGACAGACACAGCCTGCAATCTTCACATCAGCGTAGGAGTTGAGCCAGCCAATCAGAGCAGAGCGCCCATCGCTGCACACGCTTATCACCTGCATACAGCTGCTGTTGCCCCTCCGCGAGAACGAGTGAAGAGGATGGAGAGAAAGGGAAGAAAGAGCAAGAATGGCAAATGGCTGAGACAGAGGGTGATTTGTGTAGTGTCGCTGCACATTCATGCCTGTATCTTTCTTTCATACGATTTTTAGAAGCGCACACATATTCTTCTGGTTTGTCATCAAGAAAAATTATATTAACATTTGTGTTGTGATTAGTGTTGCATTAGCCCGGCAATAGTTAAAATGTGATCCCGAGTGGAAACGTGCTTCGTAGCCCTTGTGAAATGAGAAGGGAGAGAGAGGGAGAGATAAGCTCAATCTGAATTGATTTTCCTGTTACTTTCTGCTGTACTTGAGTTTCCATAGCAACGTGGTCAGGTTCCCTCGGCCTCCTAGGGCAAGTGTAATTGTTCTCTGTTTCTCCCAACTAAACTCTCCTTTTCTCCTTCTTTCTCTGCTTTCTTTTCTCTGTATATTTGCTCTCAATAATGGTAACATAGTCTTGGGCTTTCCTGCAGTCTGCAAAAAAAATAAAAAATCCATCCAGTGGCTTCATTAACCATCCACATGAAAAGACATACAGACATTTAGATTTCCTTACACATATTGGCTCAGCACAAGCCAAATCTGCTGTAAATGTTAAACATGCTGTATAACCAGTAAGACTCAGGGTTTGTTTCTGGATTTACATTTGCCATGTCACAAATGCAGCATTATAGCATGGATGTTCGTAGAGCATTTTTTTAAAAAGTAAAAATGTATAGCTGAAGTTTGTAGATAATCAGGGAAAATGACTGTGCCAACTTTTGTATTTTATTACGAACACAAAATTTTACCTTGCTGACAGAAGACACATAAACAAGAAAGGAGTAGACAACCAGGATTGGACAGGCTTGAATAATCCTAAATTGTAATTACAGAGATGTCAGGTGAACACTGTTTTATCTGAATTAAATATTACGAGCTTTATCCCTGACTCCAATACACTGCTGTGCACATAACAAGGCATTGACAGATATTTGGAGCCTAATGGCTCATTGAGGCCTTGCCTGGTCAGCAAGAAAGGATGGAATGCATCTTGGGTCTATGATTAGGTTGCTGATTTGAAAACATTTACATCATGGCTTTAGGTCATTACAGAAGAAAAATAGTCAAAAGGCTTCAGGTGAGAGAGCCAATGTTATTACGATGACCCTGAGTGTGCACTATATTAGAAATAAACTTCTTAAGTATCTCAGGCAGAAAGAACCAATTCTATCCCCAGATTAGAATTCAAAACATCATGGATGGTATTAAGCAGAAAACTCTGAAAATAATCATATTAGTTTGTGTTATTGTGTGATTAAGTTCAGATATGAAGTTCATGATTGTTTTATTAGCTCCAGTAAAAGATATATATATATATATATATATATATATATATATATGAGGACATACATGTGAGGTTTACAGGATGGTCAGTGGGATGATACGGCTGTCTTTTAGGTCCTTACAAAACAAAATGTAAATGTATCCCATGGTGCATTTAAAGTATGCCCCTGTATCTGTGATAGCCTTGGACCTGTCCCAATCTGCTCTGTGTTTTCTTGCTCCAGATCAATGCTAATTAATACACATCTCCCTCAGGGACAACTGGGAGGCCACACAGAGAATCAGAATTTGCCATCATAGGCTGAGCTCTCTCTGGACCATATTAGAGAAGGAAACCTGTAGAAATATTTGCATAAAGAAAGAAGTTGGAGTCTCATGCACTTCTGTGGTGAGACACCAGCTACGGCTATCGCATGGATGCTTGGTAGATAACCGATGCTTGTCCAATGGTGTACTTTCACGCTTATTACTCTATTTGGTGGCAGCCATGGCTTGTCTAATCATGTCCTTTAATGCAAATACAGTTCAAGTGAAGTTCAGCCAACCTCTTGTTTTAGCAGCCTTATTAAAGTGGAATGTAACACACCTGAATGCAGAGCTGAGAACACACGACTGTATATTCAGCCTGTAGGTACCAAAAGGCAGACAGTATAAGTGTGTCATGAGACCTGATGGCTTAAAGCTTGTTGAGTTTACTCCTGTTGTCCCTATTTCTTTCCTCTCCATCTCCCACTGAAATGCACTGTTAAAACAAGTAAAAAAAATGGAAATGGAAGACATGTTTTTGTGCATGCCTGGCGGACAGATAGGCGCTGCATAACTAGCAGTTTCCTCTGAAGTAGGGAGAAATCTATTTGCTTGTAGAAGCTGCTTGCATAATCCTTTAGTTACACTTGCCAGCTGTGAGCAAAGATACGGTGCTGTGGGATTTGGCATGAATATCATTGGGAGGACAAAGAAATGAAACTGATAAGTGTTTGTGTACAGGGTCCTTTGCATAATCCAGGATAACCCATAATCTGAGTTCTTTAAAATCATGCCCAAATAGATGTGATGAGAAGCTGTTAATGAGAACGTACCGTTTAAAAAATGTTGTTTTCCCCAAAATATCTCACAAGCTTTGAGCTTCACTGAAATTACAGAATGTGCTTTTCTTTGATTCTTTTTTTTTTTCCTTTTTCATTTTTACAATTTTATATGGAATATTTTGCCCTCAATGGATATGAGAGACATGCCTTGCAATAGCTGTGTGACAGGCAAATGTACTATTCTCATGGCCATGCTTTGTGTTCATTTCCATGTGTGTAATATGGTCTGACCTTGTTAAAGCCTTTCTTATTCCTCACCTCCCTCCTTGTTTCCTCTCTCACTTGCATGTCCTTCTTTCTCTCTCTCAGTCAAGAGTGTGCACAGCAATAGAGAAAGAAAAAACAAAAACGCATCACTCAACAGCTTTCAATACATCCATCCTTTTTCTCCCCACCTCTGTGTGTTTGTTTGCTCAGCCTCCTCTGCCCTGGCGCCTGCATTTTCTACCTTCTCAGTGTTATCTGTTGGTAATAGACAGCTGCTGAAAGCTTTCATGAAATACCAGCATGCTACATGTAAAGTGTGGGGTTTCGTTCTTTATAATGCACTGAGCTTTCACATCTGGCTGCAACGTATGCAAGAACACATACACACAAATCTATTTACATTTCCCTTTATTGCAAGGGTTTGTGCAAGTCCATAATTGATTATGTAACTCCAGATACTTTCATAGAATACTCAATAATAATAATAATAATAATAATAGAAATAATAGCAAGATTTTATAGTTTATTCAGAGGTTTTTTTTAGATCAAGATTTCTATAAAAATGCATTACAGTAAAAGTGGGTAAATTTGAATGATTTCTGTATCTTGAACTCAGCCTTGAAGTTTTTTTTTTTTTAAAGGTTAAGTACTTTTTCAGATTTATAAGATCCTTAAATATGACTAAATTATGGCACAAAGAAATAATGTAAATCAGACTTTGGATACACACACAGAAACTTTTCAGTAACAGCCATTTACTGTTTGTTTCTGTATTTTTACTTTTTTTTTTTTTTTTTTTTTTTACAGCGATAATCAATGTGTAACTCTGAAGAAAAATGGCGCCCGAAAGAAAAGAAAAGAATCACGTTCCAAGTGTCAGTATTTTTTGCCTTTAGAAAGCATCCACTTGCTGGCCTTAGCTGTCCTGTTTTCTGCAACATGGCTGCCATGTCTGCCTTCAACCTCTGTTTACAGTATGTCTCTCTTGCCCAAATAACATTAACATTTCATTATGCAGGGAATACAATAGAAATGTACAAAAAAAGGCAAGAGGGTGCATCCAGGAGGGCTGAAATATTGATGTGGTTGTGAAGTAAATGGCTCCAAATCTAAGCGAGAGGGTGAAAATGGGAGCTATGAGGAGAGTGAGCAAGGCAAAGAGGGGAAGACATCACTTGTAAAGCTGGGCTCTGAGGGGCTTGGGCGCATAATCAATGAAGTGAAGTGTGTGTTGTATCTGTGGCGTCGAGTCGGCTTCACAGAAGCCAATCCTATTTTTACAGGGAAGACAGGTCTGTTGCTATGCTCTTTGAGAAGGTCTCCTGCAGCTCGAAAAAGACAGAGAAGTCAAATCACACCTCCAGAGTGGACAGAAGCAAAAAGAGCGGTCAAAATGAGAGGACCTGCTTCTGCTAGGTGACAGATTCAATTGATTATTGATGATTTGATCCATTATACACTCAAAGGAATGTGTTGACACCAGCAGAAATAGACTCTGTACATTTTCAATTCTTTTTAGGTAGAAGTGTGAATGCAGTGTGTCATATACCGAAGGTGTGCACATGAAGTGACTGTTTTAAGTATTTATTTAGTATTTTATTATTTAAAATTTTTTTTCTTTCATTTACTTTCAAAATGCCATATTTTCAACTCAAAAACAGCATTCAAGTTCAAGAAAAGCCACTGAAATTACTTTTGGTGAAATCATTTATTGCTAACCTAAATACAGACCCATCAGTGTAGGGGGTCCATGTAAGCTTTGTCCATTCATCTGTATTATGTAGTGATAAACATGCAGACTAAGTCATGTTTATGAGAAGAAAGTTACTGTACAGACAAGATAATCATTTTCAAACAAGTCAATAAGATTGTCTACGTCTGTTTTTTTCATGTCATCTCGTCCAGATGTCATCTATTAGATGTCAGATTAGGAAGAGTGGTGTTGGATTAGCCAATCCAGAGCCAGAATCATCTTAGATTAGATTATACTATATGGACATCTGGGTCGCTGCAAAGGCTCTGCTCAAGCAAAATAACATTAAGTCAGTGTTGCACAGCTAGACAGTACACAGAATGTAATCAGCATCCAGGCAGAAGGAGGATGACGGCATTAGGACAGAGAGATGAAAAATCCTTTGGTTTTACAACTTCCCAATTACAGTACGGCGACAGACTGCACAACAAAAGTGTTCCTAATTCTGCGTATAAAGTAAAAATTACAAGCCAAAATGGGAGGCGTGTGTGTCATCTCAGTGTACAAAGTTTAAGAAATCAAAGCATGTGTGCGCACGCGTGTGTGCGTAGAGAAGGTGATCAGGCCTCCAGTGCAGACAGCCCTGTCTGCTAATAATAATGGTTATTTTCTCCTCCTCTCCCTCTCTCTCTTTGCTCAGCGTTTGTTCCCAGGCCTCTTGGCAGATAGATGTGCAGAGATTACACCTTCTAATTGGTGCTAGCTGCTGTGGGCTGCCGTAGTTCAATGTAGTTTAGTGCTGTGTAGACTGTTTTTTATCTAGTGTGGATTTGTAATATCAACGGTAATGACTTTGGAATAGTATGTTTGTAATATGGTGTAGCGTAGGGTGCTAAAACACAGTCTTACTACTTTTTTTAATCCCAGGGGATATTCTAAAAATACATGTATAGTGTTTCTAATAGTAATTTGTATTTTAACTCTTTTTTAAAATTATTTGTAAAAAAAAATTTTTTTAATCTCATCTTACTTTTAGAAGTGCTAGGTAATATTTAACATTTCCACTCAATTCGACTACAGCACTGAAAAAGATGATTTGGTAACAAAGTGGACTAATGTAAAAATATGTAATTTCAAGCTATAATATGTAACATTTCCACATTCAAACATCCAACTACTTCCAGACATATGTTATATATATTTTGTGGTCTCGTGCACTTAAACCATACCAGATGTTTCAGCTATGCTCAGATTCAAAGAAATTAATCAGCGTAATGGCCTGTCAATCATTTCATTATATATGACTTGTGGTTATTTCATGAGAATGACATGAACTGAATATATGTTGCTAAATGTAATGCATGCATGAATTTTTTTTTTTTTTTGAGCCACACTGGAAATGCTGCTAAAACCGCATCGCTTAGAGAAGTAATTATACTGTATTATTTTGTATTTGTTTTTTGAGGAAAAGAAAGCTATCTGTTGAAACCAGGTGTCATGATAGATTCAGATCATGAGGTGGAAAAAATGTATTTGTTGTAACCTTAGTATTTGTTGCGTTTTTGATGCACAATATCAAAAAGTGTCACCTTTTACCACTGACGTACACAAACTGGTATTTTCTGGAGTTTACACCGTCATCTTTGTGTGTATGATTTTCTAAGCTTCAGGAGTGATACTCTCTGCATATGAATGAATCAAGCCAAACAAATACCTGACACAGCCCATATGATAGATGATGAAGTTGTTAATGTGTGACATTATTGGAGGTGACAGTGTGATCTGGTCTCTGGATGATGATGCAGCGGGCCTGGCGTCTCCATCTCAGCCGTCTGCATCAGTGGCTTTTCTGTCTCTGTGACAATCTGAAAAGAGCGAAAGAAAACGATCTGAAAATGAAATATGACGTGTCATTTTTTTTTGTATTTGCTGCACATTTTGCAAAGGGTCCCGTGATGCTAGTCTGCAAGAAAATGACGCCTGCGTGCACACATCTGCACACAGTACGTCTGCTGTGTGTCGCTTGTGCATACAGAATGTGTGTGATAGTTTATTACTCCCCATGAAAAGTCTGTCTGTGCGAGTGTGTGATTCTAGTTGCATTTGTCACTCTTTTTCCTGGGGTGTGTGTGTGTCATGTCTGATTAAAGTTAACCCCTGTGAGGCGACTGGTGCACCCCTCCTGTGTATCCCCCGCCCCTTCTGTATCTCCTCTACCACTCTCTTTCCATCACTCCATCCCTGTTCTCCTTTCTCCTGGCATACTGACAGTACAGGAGAATATGCTCCCTCAAGGTCCCACCCTCCCTTTCTCACTCCCACGGGTGGCGTTTCCTTGGTAACAGTGTCAGAGTTGACTGGGTGGGTGCAGATAGATGGCTGCCCTTTATCGGACTACACCACTGGTCCATTAAAAGCAACCAGTCTGGACCACTCACACCCCTCTGTTCTCACCTCAAATGGACTGTTCCACATGACACGCGTGAATATTAGCTCGACCCAGGCTGAGGCTGGGTGTGTGTGTGTGTGTGTACTGTTCTTTTTCTGTGTGTACTTTAAATATGTGTTTATGTCGGCTTATACACACAGTGTGTTCATATCTGTGACTGTGCATGTGTGATCTGCTATATCTCTCACTGAATTGGACATATTTGGGAAGAAATTCTGTGCCTGTCTCTCTTTCTTCAGTGTCCTTGGGAGGGAAACAAAATGGAGACTGGTCTTTTCTCTGCTTTGTCTCCCTCTCCTCAAAAGCAAGTAACAAAGATATCCAGACCTCTCTACGGCAAGGCACAGCAAAGACTGAATCTGATCTGTTACTTTACACAACTATATCACACACCCAGATATATGACTGCAGTAATTGCCTGGTTAATAATTTAAATGCAAACAGCTCCAATTGGTGTTGAGGCCACACATCAACGAGGAGTATCATGAACAAACCAAACCTGATGCATAGTTTGTTCATGTAAAAAGGCCTCCTGCAAAAACAGATCGTCACTGGATGGAGCTGTAATTGCTTGTTACATTAAAGCAAACAATACATATGTTATAAGTATAATTGGTCAATGAGCACAGTGTTGTTATAAGATTTAAAGGTGCCCTGCCACACAAAACCGTTTTTTTAAAGATATGTTAGGTTGTGCTATGTAGAGAATGTGAAAAATTAACTGCAACCTCTGTCTGTTATTGCCACTGAAATGAAATAAGTGGAGAAATCAGGTCAATTATTAAAGCTGGTCAGTGTGACGTGTTAATGCCGGAGCTCATTACTATTTATGAGCTCACCCAGGTGAGACCACACCCGCAGAATTTGTCTAGCTTAGTGACAGTTTTCATATACAGCAAGCTGGGGTGCCACAAAGGGGAGGTAAACATGACAAATTCATGGGGCCCAGCATTCTCGGGGGGGCCCATAGTGCAGTGGAGGGGGCCCAGTGGACACAGAATAGAAGGTGTGAAAATTCTGTGGAAGGACGGCCATACAAGAAAGGCATAGAAGCCCAGAGTTGGACATTCAAAACATGATAAATTTCACTTTCAGTTCCTCTACATGTTGCAGAGGGCTGAAAATACAGGTTCTCATTGGCTAACGGTTAGCCAATCAGATTAGCATTTTGAATATTCATTAGAACTGGCACAAATCAAGCTGAGCCTTCCATCAGGCTTTCTACACCATGTTGGAATGGCTTGAAACAAGGTATCTGAGGCTTTTTTTCCACTAAAAATGTTACAGAGTCCATGGTAGAACTTCAGACATTACCACAAAAGTAATGAAACAGACAGTTGAACATAGTCATACATGCTGTGCTCATATTCACTAGGTTTAAAGTAAATAAAGCGTAGAATTGAACAGTGTTTTTCCAGTATAGTTTTGACATTAAAAACCTTTTCTCTTTGTAAAACTAAAGGCTGTTGATTACTTGTTGCCAAAAGTTAATATAGTGGAACCAAAAAGATAAAACAGCAGAACATTCTGAAGTTGCAAACAACCTGAAACTAGAGCACTCAGAGAGCCCAAACCTCCGCCAAGCAGCACAGTTCCCCCACATATTGTGACTGACACCACGCAATATTAGTCCCACGTTTGTTTTTTATCTATTTTATTAGATTCTTGACACTGGAAACATACCCAAAGAAATGTGAATTATATGCTGCTAACAAAGAAATTAAC
>JAPSES010000144.1:6280858-6292870 GCA_029822895.1 Maxillicosta whitleyi | reverse complement strand
ATTGAACACACACACACACACACACACACACACACACACACACACACACAAAGTACAGACAGTATTATGTATTTAAAGTAATTACCTCAGGCCTGATCCAGACTGAGTTTAGTAGCATGTGATAATCCATGTAGGCAGCATATGGGAGGAGGGGAATTAGAAGCCCAGAAGAAAAATAAAGAAATTAAAGTGTCCTGATGGCTGTCTGCAGGAGGGAACACGAGGTATCTGCGTAACACTGTGCATTGTAACGCGTGTCAGAAAATTAAAAAAGATTTGTACTTTTGATGGGAGGTTTTACAGCTGCACGTTAGAATAATAATCAATGATAAGCAGGAAAAAATATAGGAAGAGGTATAGGGAAAAAAATATGTTTGCATGGCCTTTGAAGGGTATCAGACAGATGGTATAATTAATGACATCACTGGAAACAGAGCATATGGCCTTATGCTGCAAAAAGGGTCATCATATTATCATCAGAGGAAACCTCAGTCGCCAGATAACAAGAGGGCTGGGTGGGGAAAATCAGCTCCATATTGTCGGAATCACATAGTAATTTGGATAACCTCCCCCACAGAGGCTTTGTAAATTGATTGAACTGCCACAGAGCCTGTACTTTCGACAAATTCTCATCCAATTTCACCTCCTGTTTTTTTGGCACCAGGGTATCTTTTCCTGGTTGATTTGCATCAATAAACCTCAGTAAGCAAGGCATTGTAATGCCTAATTGGGCGGTAATGAGCTGTCGCATTATGCAGAGTACTGAGGTTCAAGCTTATTAGTTGCTTGGTTGCCCATAACATTTTCCTGTCTTCCCTCTGCTACTTCAGTGTTGCACGATTGTCAATGCAATCTCCCTCTCTCTCACCTCCTTTTCTCCCTCTGTGCTTCATCCCTATTCTTCTCAGCTATTTCTCTCAATCTCTCTCACCCTTTTGCCCCCCTCCCTCTCTCTGCAGTTCTAAAAATAGTCTCCTATTATCCAGGAGGCCGGGGCCATGTACAGTGAGGCAGCAATCAGCATGGCGGCCATGCACATCAAGATTCACAATAGCTGTCATTCTGCTAACGCTAGCTAATATAATTCTCTCTACATTACTCAGAGACCTGCTAGACTGAATGGGGGTTATATTCCAGGCTAATCTGAATTATCTGAAATGTCTGATATTTTTCTCTTTTGTATTAAGTTAATACACTTCTTTAAAAGAATCTGTAAGGCACAAAACTTCATAGAAGCCTTATTTGTGCCTGTATAGTCCATCAGAAATAACTGTTGTGAGTGCCTGTTGTTGTAAATACAGATTTGCAGAAATGCAGACTTGGGTACCAGGCTTGTGTTTAAGTGAAATCAAATATAGGAGGCTCTCTTTATTATTCATCACAATAAAATAAAACAGTCGCTAAGACAAGTGAGATTGTATAAACTCATCTAAATGATGTTTTAGTTAATTAGTGCTATTATCAAAAATAATTCTGAACAACAAAATATTAGAGAATGGTACTTTTTTCAGGTTGTGTATATTTGTGGCGTTGTTTAGCAGAAATAGTTAATGCAGTGAACATGACTTCAAATCTCACTGATCGAGTGTCCTCTGTGTCCTTGTCCAGTGTCAATGTAAAAAGACATAAACAATACAAACTGTGTTTCATATGATGTTCATGTAACAGAAACTCCTCCTCATCCCTTATAGTCTAGTAGAAGTAGAAGTTTGTAAGTTGTGCTTCACATGTTATCCTACACTTTATCATTTTTATATGTATGTTCACTGTAAAACAAGGTATAAATCAACAGGTTTATGGTTGGTATGATTATTGGTTGATAATTTTATCCATTTTGCAGAAGATTGTAGAAATAAAATGTCACTTTTTTTTTTTTATCACATAAGGTTTGCATTCTCAAAAGTTCTCACAAACAATGATTCCAAAGAATATAATGAATAAAATCAATCTAGTCTTATATATTTAACATTTCCTCTCTTGAGTGTGGATTTTCAGGTGGGGTGGGGTGTGCCAATAAACAAAATCCTAATTGGACCTTTAAGTTACATGTAAACAACAACAAATCACATGAATGAAGACCTAGGTGCTTGTTAATCACCCATGTTCACCCAGAAGACAGAAAAAATCTGTCGAGGCCCCATCCTGCTGCCTTGTGGGGTCGACAATTAGCACTGTACAGAGAAGGGTGTCTATATGTTAGTGTGGCAGTGGAAGGTGGAGGGGGTGGTGGAAGTGTGTGAAACATTTTCATCTTCCAATCTGAACGCAGCGAGGAGAAAAAACGTGCCCTTAGGTAACTGTTGACATTGCGTTTAGAGCTGCTGTGTGCTGAGCTCCTGTTCAGTATTGTTATAATGTATTTATATAACGCTGCTAAACGGAGAGACCTGTTCCACATTCATCTACATAAAGCAGAACTGTATTGCCTGGAGGCGGAAAGAGACGCTTTACACACATGCACACACACAGATGAGATCGTTAAGCAAAACCCTCCAATTGCCCCCCAACACCCCCTACATTCACTGTTGATTCCCTTGCTCACTTGTCACTTGTGATTGCCAAAAAGCAAGGCACCATATGGCATTCTGTTTGTAAGTGCGACCACCCCCTGTGTTGTCTTAAATACACACACACACATGCACGGGAACACACAGGCATACACACTACAGACATAATTTTCCTGTCGCAGTCAAAGACAACGACAAAGTGCAATTCCCCTCAGCAAACGACTCTCAGATGATGAAAGCGAACGTTTTCTGTGTCTGATTTTTGATGTGCAGCGCTGATGTGATCAGAGAGACCTCACGTTGCCAGTCTTCTCTCTCTTCCCTTTCTTCAGCTTTATGCAGTCTGTTTCCATCCACCCCTGCTGCAAAGGGAAACACTCACAGTAGACAAGAGCAAACAGTTTCCAGCTGCTTGCTAATTCTCTTTCTGATAGTCTGACTAGCAGGTGTTTTCCAGGGAAATTGTGGCTTTTGCCTCTGGTGTTAATAGCTGGTCAACCCTCATTTTTTCCTATTTGTTTATTGCTGCATTTCACCTTTAAAATAAATGCCCTGTAATCCACGTTGCCGGGTTTTCTTGCTTTATTGCCATCTGACACAGAGGGTGGATATTTTGTTTATTGTCAGATTGTAAAACAAGCTTTAAAGACACATCTGGCTGTGTGAGACTGACTGTCATTATCCTTCATGAACTGGTGGTTCATCATCATCGCACCCACTGGCTGACTGACAGCAGTCACTGATTAACATATTGACTCTAATTGACTGTCTGGCTGGCCGTCTAAATGACTGACTTAAGTGGAGTCTTACCGACTGGCTGGCTGACTGGCTTACTAACTAACACAGCCACATGGCTGCTTCACCGACTTACTAATTAACTGACTGACCCACTAAATTTCTGACTCTCCTCTCACTGACTGATTGACTTGCTGTCTGGACTGACCGACTGATGGTCGCAGAAGAGTCACTTCTGTCAGCAGATGTGTTTTCATCACTGTGGAGTGGAGAGATTCCTTTCTCCTGATATCAGCACCACTGTCTGACTGACAGCCACATTTCCATTTTTTCCCATTAGCTCTGATATGGAAAGAAATGGGAAGAAATGATGAGATATGAAAAGACTCTGCATGTGAATAAATAGACCTGTGGCTTTGTGTATGTGTGTGCATATCTGTTTGAATGGAAAAGACCCACCATCCAATATGTTTCATCCATATTGACTAACTTCTGTCTATCTTGTTGCATTGTCCATAATGTGCAATCAGTGTAGAAAGGACTCAGAACAAGTTGCTGTTATTGAGCTGCCTGATTTGCACATTCAATTTGTTACTCCAGGCGTCAACAATTTTTTTCCAGCCTTGTCTCGCCACTTTTGTCCTTCATGACTAAAATGGACGTCGGAGGTAAAATCAATAGGCGATCAGAGCTCCTGCCTGGATTCATTTGGTCAGACAGCATTATATAAAGAGCAACTATCCCTAATATTTCATGGTTATCTGTGCCATGCATCTGCAATGATGGATCCATTTTCCTGAGGTCACAGGAGGCTTGAGTCGTCTGTCTTGCATGCCTTTGGACTGTGGGATTTTGTTTTCACATATGAATTGTATTAATGGTTTCCATGAGCTGGGAACAAGTTTGTGTGAGCAGTGTAAGAAGTCTGACTTTTACTCAGAATCAGTAATGGAATCAAGTTTATTGGCCAAGTTTTTGAACATCAACATGGAATTTGACTCCACTTCATCCTTAGCTGTCATGTGCTATAAAATAAATAGAATATAGAGTAAAAAAATAGGGTATAGAGACAAAAAAGTATAAATACGGGATAATATAGATAATATCACAGTGTAAAATGATTATATATATATATATATATATCATTGCATTTTAATTACTGGAACATACTATACAATACTGGAAACAGCGCCTTTCCACTATAGTGACCAAGGTTTACATTTATTTTTCTGGAGATATTATTTTAACCTCAAAAAAGTCCCTTTCAGGATGAAGCCTGAAGCACTGAATATGAGGATTTTAATTTCAGCCATCATTTTTGATTAGATTTTTCCAGTGTATTGTTGTACATTACCACAAAGTTACACATGAGATACATGAACCTACAACAAAGTCCAGGGACCTTCTAGTTGGGTGTAGAGATGTGGGTACTCAGTAAAAACACTAGCTGTTTTGGGGTTTTAATGTGTGTCGCCTGTGTCGTCGTATTATGCTGGCCTTTCTGTCGTTTCTAGGTTGTGGATTTAAAAAAAAAGGTTGTGTTTCTTTATGTGATTGTGTAAATCTATGAATGTGTTGGCATATGTGTGTGAGAAAGTAACCATGTGTGCCATCTATGACAGCTGCTACTGCACATAATCAGATTATTACTACATCTGATGTGTGTTGTGTTGTGTGTGTGTGTGTGTGTGTGTGTGTGGATGGGGGCAGGGGTTGTACTACATTTGTAGACGCAGGTTGGTCCACAGAAGGTACCTGAATCAGAACAGGACAGCTTAAAAGAAAGCATAGCGTGTCAGTGTGTCACACAAGCTGAGCTTTTACATATTCTGCTCCATTTAATGCAGGCACACCAGCCTTCTCATCTCTTTCTTTCATCTTTCATTTTCTACATTCCTCCTCTCACTCTCTGACTCTTGTTGAATTCTCTGAAGCTAATTAATGTTGAAAAGGACATTTTTAAGCAAAGTCCTACAAATGCTTTTTGGTTTTCCCTTGGGGCCATCTTATCACAAGCAGAATTTCATTTTTCATGCGTTAATTTAGATTTTTCTTTTTAGCTCTTTTCATTCTGTAACAGTTTCTTGTTCACTGCTGAATACAGTATGCATATATCCAGATTTACTGTCCGTATATAATGGGAAATCATGCAGACTAGGACAAAAGTCATCAGTACCACAATAGAATGCTGCCTTTGTATGTTGCTGGAAACCATAAGCATGTGTATTTAATATAATATTTATAGATATATATATTTCAATGTTGTAGTGTTCTTTTCATGCTGCTTTTGGCATTTTCGGAGAATAGAATGCGGATATAGAATTAGATCTCTCATGATAAACATCACAAATAATAACATTATTCTGTTTCATAGGTCTAGGCACTGTCTGCACTTGTTTATTGTTAGGGAAAGATAGTGGGATGTAGTCTAATACACAAAAGTCCTCAGACAAATGTTTTTAAAGGGCTCAGTGTATATATTAATATATTATTAATATTAATATATTATGACTTAACCCACACAATGATCTTTTCTTTCTCATTTTTCCTTATTCAAAGTGATTTTATGGACTAAACATGAAGGCTTTCATGGGTCTGCATGCAAACTCTGCTCACTGGTGGCAAACACCTGGAGCCAACTCCATGGTAAAGCAGAAGAAGAAGAAAATGTGGTGGATCATTCTGTGACAAATTGAGATTATATATCGGCGGTTTTTGTAGAAATGTCCAAAGGCATTATTTTCCTCTGGTGACTGGGTCATGCAGACATTTTCTATGAGTTCTTTCATGAAAAATATCATCACTTGTGTAATCGGAGCACCTGGGATTCAACAAACCTGAGTGTTTTTGTAGCTACCTGTCAGCTGTATTGTTTGACCTACTATAATACACCCTGCTGTCAGAAACAGAAACTGAACCAGTGACCTCAGTCAAACCATATTTCTAAGCCAGCTGGTTGCCCCTGTGTGTGTTTTACCCCTGTATATGTCTCCAGTGTGGGTATTGTGTCCACCACAAGGGCATTTTGTCACCTCCCAGCTGGTGTTATCAGATTCTTGCAGAGCTATGTGGCATTGGAAAGGTCATCCACACCACAGGAGGCAGCATCCACACTGCAGACTCCCTACAGCGCTGTTTACTCTGGTGCTTCAGCTCCTCACAGGCCTCTAAAGATTTCCTAAAGTGAAAATTTTGCTTCCTTTTGGTCTACCATGTGTATTTTAGGGATGTGTTTTCCCACAGAAGGTTGTGTTTAGGTCAGAGGTCAATGTCACAGCCTGCAGTGGCAACTCCCAGTCTTTATTTCAATCATCGACTGAATGGCAGAGAGAGTCAGACAGATAGAGAGGAAGGATTGCACAGAATGTCCTCAACTTCCTCATTATCTCCTTGGCTGCTTATGCCCTCATGTAGAGCTGGCTCACTCTGGTTCATTACAGTAAGGAGACTATCTTAACGGAGGAATGGCAGGCTTCCAGTTGGCTCTATCAAGCTGTCAATCACTCTGGTCTAATCTTAGCTCTGCCCCTCAATGCTGCCCATCATTTCCTGGCACTGTTCAGCAGCAAGCAGATTCTGAGCGCCTAATTCCCCTGAAATAGATAAGGACTTTAATGGATGGCCTGCTCAATTATGCAATGCTGTTTTGTTGTCCTGTATCTTGTTGGCTGCTGTGGTGTTTTCGTATTGCACCACTCTTGTGTTTTCCCTTACCTTTCTGCAAATATTCTTCTGTTTCTGTGCTTTTTATGAACAAAATAAGTAACATTCACAACTGTGTTACAGCCAACTTTCTCGGCTTTATCCTGAATGGGAAAAAACCTGCATAAATAGCCTCCTTAAGGGACATATACAACACTTATATTGTCCTGAATGCTGTGGAATAGCCTCTTGTAATCATGCACACGCACATCTGCACACACACACACACACACACACACACACACACACAGCTCTCTGCCAGTCTGCCCATCATTCTCTGCTGTTGTCACAGTAACCATCTCACCTTCCCTTCACAGTCCCGCCCTAATGAGACCACTGGAGGACAGAGAGAGAGGGAGAGAAGCAAGGGGGTGGAAGAGAGATGCAGACACAGAGAAAAGGAGACATATATCACAGGGAGGATAGGCAGAATGGCCATTGTCTTGTATCTCTCCTTTGCACACAAGGAAGTCTCTTATTCAACCAACCTGGATCCTTCTAGAAACCAAAGCCTCTGCCCTGATTACACTGTCTGCTCATGACCACTCTACAACTTTAGTTTGCTGCCTGAGCATTTCCATATAAATTCAATAACATTATCGTTAGTAGATAATTACCCTGCACTGCATGATTTGTGACCGCAAACACAGATTAAAATTCAATTAAAGGTAAAAGTCTGTGCGGCTGCTGCTTGTTCTACTTTGCTGAGTGGCTCCATTTAAGCCTAATAAATCACATTCAGTGATTGCATCACATGTTAGGTTATGTAATGACTGAAAATACATTCAGTTGATAGAGACCAGGTTCATTTTGTTAGCATGACAATAGTATATGACAATGCAACCCTAGTGACTTGTAAAAAAAAATAAAAATGATATAACATAGAAACCTAACAAAGAACAGCAGACTGAGGTGATGTTAACATCTGTTCCTTTATGTACTTTTAAAGTCTCTCCATCTGCTGCAGAATCATAAACGTCCCCAATGAAGTGAACATAGTCTCTGGGCTAGGTCCAGATTGGCAATTATACTCCTCAGTGTTTCTGGACCCTTTTGGGGTCTAGACCTGAGTATTTCATCTGGGAAAACACATCTGCCAAATGTTAATAGGCAAGCCTCTTGGGCTGGGATATGTGAAGTGTGTGCAACAGGTTAAGACGCTCTCATTCAGATTCATATAGTATATATAATTTGGAGGATTGCTTGGCTGTACCAGTACCTTTTCAGTGATGTTTATTGGCTGATATTGGTGATTAACCTAGGTTTAAGCTTTAATCCTTTTACTTGTAACTCTAATTGTCTGTGCCATTAGCTTGCATCTCACTAGGGCACTCATTAAGATCCTAATTGAGTCAGATGGGTACACACTTAACCTAAACAATGTTCCAGGGGTCTAGTACCATTAAAATGTTCTCCACATGTTATGCATAAGGCTAGATGTTTTTTTTTTTCCTCACTAGCTGTACTAGTGCCTATATACATACTCTTGTTTGACATTTCCCCAACTCTTCTAGTTTTGAAGTGTCTTATCATTCTTATTCAATTCTCTCTCAAGAGTTTTCTTGTATTTATACTGAGGTTTTGCATAGTCACTTAAATGAGATTATATCAGCAGGATGAAAGATACTTCCTGCGTGCTAAGGCACCAATGTGCTTTGCATATCTTAAATTAAGCAATCATAGTCTATTTTGCATTCTCTTAAAATAGATTTCCACTGTCTCGTTTTAATTTATTTGTGTCCTCACTTGCACAACAACAGAGTAATTTGCACATGCAGGCCACAGAGCTCTCTTACATCATCCGTGTGATGAATGATGACTATCCCGACGTTGCTCCAGATCTAACAGTCTTGTGATACTGTTCACTCCCAATCAACTTGCCTTGTCAATATTTACTATCGTCTGCCTCTGCCGTTTCATCAGCTGCCTTCACCATGGTCTCGTTTCTCACCGTCAACTTAATTAGTCACATCTCTCAGTTTAATTACATCAAGTGGAAGGAAGTTGCAATCTCAAGTAGATCAAATTAAGCCCAATGCAAATACTGGAGTGTCTCTTTCCCTGTCTCTGTGGCAACAATGTCTCTATCTCCCTTATTTCTGTAGGGAGGACTCACGTGAGGCTTGTCATCAGTAGCTAAATGAAATCTTACAGTGGAAATCACCCCTATTAGGCTGGTTAAGTGGTTGAATGTCTGTTTAAGTTTTCAATGAGAAGAGACTAATCTCTCCAGTGTGTGCATGTGTGTGTTTGACTAAGAGAGGGAGAGAAAGAGAGACTACGTAAGAAGGAATCTGCTTTAATTCATAAGCGACGAAATCTCATGTTAACAACACAACCTATATTTTAATAATCCCAGTCATGATCCATCCCAGATGTCATTGCAGTTTAAAGGTCTATGGTGGTGATTTTTGGTCAGATAGTTAATTTAATGTCATATTAATAATGCTCTGTATAAATAAAAGTCATCAGTGGTTATGAAGAGTATAATCGTGGACTTCTCGTACCTCATGATCGTACTTTATGTCAGTAAAGCGTAAATTGCAGTGAATATATCTTTATTGTGAAATGCCAATGGAATTGTGGGGTTGAATCATTCTGCATGGATTCATTTTACAGTAGAATGTGGTCATTGACCAATCAAAATCAAATGTTTTCCCAGACTGTGTAATAAAATATTGTGATACTCAAAGCACACGATAAATTACCACATAGTTATTTTTGTCATAACTTACAAGTGTCAATTTCACTCTACAATCTTGTCAAATAATGTATCATTCAGTTAATTTTGTGCCATTTCTTTTCTTAAATTTCTTCATTTCTTTTCTTTTTAGGCTATTAAACCAAAATAATTGTTCTTTTTTCTTTGTTTTGTTATAATTCTGTATGTGTTCATGTGTCCAGTCCAAGAAGTAAAGACCAAGGCTCCAAAATGACATCAGTGAGACAGTATCTTATAGTTGTAATACCAAAGCCAGCACTGGAGGTGACTGAAAAATCACTAGTTCCCATTGACTTACAATGGCTTTCTCTATAAAAAAAAACAAACAAAAAACAAGGCAATAATTCAACACTGTTTTATCTGGAACATCTAATAATAACTGATTTGATCCATGCTTAATTTATTTTCTTTTAATAAGACCTCAGATCAAACACAAGGTTTTGGTGTGTGCCATGCTTTGAGTTTCATTTTATTTAGTAAAATAAAATTTCTCTTGACAGACAGCTCAATTCTAGTTGTGGAAATAGCTTCTTACACCTGTGTGTGTTGCCATGGTAATGCTATGTGATACCTGTACCAATATACACATTCATTACATCCATTTAACCAACAGAATGTCATTTAAAAGCTTAGCAAGACCAAATGACAATACACAACATAAACACACAATAAATTTTATACTAACACGTTGATCTGTGGGCATCCACGGGTTATAGATGTGGTAGTTTTTATGCTGTTGTGTATTCATGTATGCTGCACCACATTTGGCCAGCAGTCACTGCTGAAGCGATCTGCTCATAGCAACAATATTGTAAGATTATTGTATTCCAAAATTACTAATATCTTCCAAAATGTTGGTCCTATCACCTTGTCATTTTTACTAGTCCGTTCGTTGACCAAAAACACGTACGTATGCCAAACTGCAGCTGTCAGCTCTTTCTGGATTTTGTGTGAATCTCTGGAAACACACACACACACACACACACACCACTTGGCTTTTATAATATATATTATATTATTGTATAGCTATATTATATTAGATTTCATATATGGGTGCATCACACATGTACCTTTTACAATACTGATTAATACATTATTATAACCACAGAATTGTTGTTTACATCAGAATCTAATGTATGTCATGCCGTGCATCATTTCACTGCATATATTAAAAATGTCATGCATCATAGGGCCAGAAGTCCTGCTTGAAGTAGTTCTGTAATTTATTTATTTTAAAGTAACACTCCATAAACGCCTTGAACATCTTTTCATCCGAAGTTTGAAATCATGGCAAAGATAAGTTAATGTAACACAACCTCTACTTGTACACCCTCCCAGAAACCAACATTTAATTAATATGCCTTAGTGAATGAAAACTGTGACCTTGTGGGGTGTGGATTTCTTTCACTCGTTCCTTCCACTCCATCATTAAAATTCCAGCCAGGGTCTTCTTTCCACCTCACAAGCCCCTGCCCTTCATCCCCCTCTTCTCATTCTTCTGTCCTCTCTCCACACATGAGAAATGCATAAACCATGTGATGCAGGCAGAGAGCACACAGCCTTGCCTGACAGTTATGAGAGGATAAAAGTGAATTTGGGAAGAAGAGTTGCTCTGAAAATCCCTCCTGGCCGTCATCTATGCTGTAGTATCTGAAACCGTTTCATGAAATTATATTGTTTAGGCATGATGAGGGTAATTTCTCTTTAATCTAATGCAAAAACCTTCATTTGTTTTCTTTTATTCCAAATTGCTATAGCTGACATCTGCATAAGTCTCTACCGTTGAGATCTCTCACCAGCACCATGTGATGTTTTGACTCATTTCTTATGACTCGGATCTTGAATAAAAACAATTCAATCCAGATGAATCAAAGTTGTGTTTAATTTATCTTCTGCGAGCGTGCAGTAATCCATGTAAAGGATTTATGAATTTACACGTGATGTGGTAGACTTTAATCTGCAACACATACACTGATTTAACAGAGAGATTAAATATGCAGCATCGTTTGTAGACGCTGAATGGCGTGGACCTCTTAAGTCCCTTCCCAGAACACAACTGACCATTGTTCTCTAGTAGCAGCACATGATCCCCAACATTAAATAATGTGTTATGGGACCATTAAATATATAGCACAGGAGCTCATCAGTAACAAAATGAATTGAATATTAATCCAGATAAAAGTCATCGTTGAAAGATATTGATATGATATATATGATGTGTTTGCAGTTTACAGTGTTGGCTTAATATACAATATTAATCACAATATACACACAATATAGCCCTGCGATGAACTGGCGACTCATCCAGGGTGTACCCCCCCTTCCGCCCATCGTTGCTGGGCTAGG
>JAPSES010000144.1:6258237-6280848 GCA_029822895.1 Maxillicosta whitleyi | reverse complement strand
CCCCACCCCCCCCCCCCCCCCGACCCCGAACGGCACTCAGCGGTTGAAAATGGATGGATGGATGGATGGATGGACACACAATATACAATATTTATCACTGTTGTACAAGTACAACAGTGATAAATTTAACAAAACATTATAATGTAAATATGTCTTTTTGTACTTAAATGTAATCGGATCCATATTTTATTGCAACAAAATGATCAGATATGAATTACCATGATGTCTAAATGATAAAAAAAAAAAAAAGTTAATTGTGAATAAATAAACAAACCAGACCCATGATTAGGCCGATTCAGAAAATGTCAGCAAAGATATGTCCTAAAACGATGATATATCTACTCATAATCAAACTAAAGCAGGATCCCATCTTTTGCCTAATCATCACTCATGATGCCAACTTTTCTAATATATAAAAAATATATATCTATATATTTTTACCTTTTCTCATGAAATAATTGTGACAATGCGATTTATTCTTGACAGATACAAACATACACTTCATCATGAATTTGAAAACCTTCCCTCAGGAAGACAATACAGTGCACCCTCAACAAGACACAAGACAAGAAATCCTTCATACCATCCTCTATTATCTTATTAAATAAAATATAACCTATTTTATAATTTATGTCTAGCCATATTCCCATAAGGTGCTTAATTTTCCCTGCACAGTGGCATAATGGCAATTTACACATTTATTATTATTGAAATTGATATTGTTATTCATAATGGGATGCTTGATCTATGTTTATTCTGTGTGTCTTTTAGACTGGCTGTCAAGTCATTTGTTCATTCATTCATTCATTATTTATTTATCTGAACCCACTTTATCCTCACTGCTATTGCTGGAGCTTATCCCAGCTAGTTATGGGCAAAGGCAAGGTACACCCTGGATGAGTTACCAGTTCATTGCAGGGCTGACATAAACAACCAGTCACTCTCACATTCACACCTATGGGCAATTTAGATTAACCAATTAACCAGTCAGTGCATGTCTTTGGATGTGACACTGTAGACAGCACTTGTATAAGAAGGTCCTGGGTTCAATTTCAACACGTCAATGGGTGTTTGCATGTTCTCCTTGTGTCTGCATGGGTTCTCTCTAGGTACTCTACATTCATCAAACTATCCAAAGGCTGTGATCTCTTGTGTAATAATTTGTTATATGTTTGTGTGGGGCCAAACATGATTACACACAATACAGATCTCTATTCTATTCTGCGCATTAAAATTTAATTATTCCAACTACATGACATGAAAATGCAGCATAATGCAACAGCTTAACTATTTTAATAAATTGATGTGTAAAAGTACTAGTGCATTGAGTGATATTAAACATCATGGTATTCAGACAGAAAATGCCACATATATATGTATCTGGAAAAGCATATATTTGCTTGTGTTTTTGCCTTTCATCCACATGAAAACTGTGACTTTAGGTCAAAGACTATTTCTGAAAACTCTTGCCAATGTGGAAATTTTGGAAAACTGTGATTCCATGCTTGTGTGTGTACAGGGGGAAATGGATGTTAGGGTCCTGAGCTTTACAGTATGCAACAAAAAATGCATTACTGTCATGTGTGTGACCTTATTTTGATAATGATAGCACTCTAAAGGTGTATTTATGTAGGTTTGTGTATGTAAACTTTAGTGAAAATGATCTAGTGTGTACGATGCTATTATTAGAAATAGAGATGGGGAAATATCGTTTTATATAAATACCTGGCTACATGTATGCATAACTCAAGGATACCCAACTGTTTCCCTGAGCTCCTCTTCACATTAAAATCAATGATAGCAAAGTATCAATGAATATATTACTGTGAGCACATTACTATTTATATTAAATCTTGTTTGGTTTCTTAAAAGGAAAATGGTTTAGATTTAAGTGAAGTCCTTTCCTCTTCCTGTGCAGCGGTGGTTGACACTAAATGGCTTCCATTAACGATCAACTAGGGGTAATTTGTGTCACAATGTGACATCAGTGACGAGCTGCATCTGGCGGCGCCCACTCGGTGTATTCAGATGAGCAGGAGAAGTAGAGGGAGGGCTGAGAAGGACGGAGAAAAGGAGGCAGACAGAAGAAGAGCAGAGTGAGGGAGCAGCTTTCTCAGACAGCTGGTGATGTGCAGCTGTCTAGGAGCTAGGATTACTCCCTAAAGTCTGCCCTCTGAGGGAGGAGAAAAACAGAGAAAGAAAGAAAAATGGGAGCTGAAATGGGGACAGAAAAAGGGGTGATGAAGACAGCAAAACTGAAATAAAAGGATTTGGGCAGGTAAAGACAAGTAAATCAGTCCAAAAGAAGGGATTTGCAAGGAGACATGTCAGAAGAAGGAATGATGAGAGATATGGTGAGAGATAAAGGGTGAAAAGAGAACATGTCACAACTCACCGTAAACACCCCAACGTCCTCGTCTGAATAACTCAAAATTCTATATGAATGAATTTACACTTAACACACATGTTATGGTCACTTTTATCAGTATATAGTTCACATACAGACATGCACCACACACCAAAATTGACCGTCTGCATTTAACCCATCACTAGAACATGGAACACATCACACACTGCAGAGTAGCTTGCTATATCAGGCACCTGGGGAACAAATGGGGGGGGGTAAGTGCCTTGCCCAAAGGACGCATCAGTCAACAACTATTACCCAGTTTAGGTAATCAAACTGGCAACTGCTGGGTGGTGGTGGTAGACCATTTTAGGTTTACAAAGCATCTGAAATGGTCTTTGTTTTAAGAATTTCCAATTGTTGTTTTGTTTTGGGTTTTTTTGGCAGGATGGGGGGGGGGGGCGTAAAATCTTAGCTTCAGCATGATTGGGAATGGCAGCCAACTGGGGATACATGTAAATAGTAGGATGCACTGACACATTTAATGCAAATCAGTGTATTTACTCAGCAACACATTGATCTAGCCCAAATATCTATTTATAATTGGATATATCCATATAAATACATTTGATAAGCCTCAGCGTCAGTGCCTCCGCTCTGCTCTCAATGTATCATTATGTTTTTCTTCCAAACATGTGACTGAAACACTGCTGTACATCCAGTCTGATTCAGAATATTACTCTGCGCCATGTCACCAGGAAGATTTCCTGTGCCTTTGTTGTCAGATAAAGTGATTTTGATTTTGATCAAAGTGAACATGATATCCTCTCCAGCTCAGAACATAATAGAGGAGTGTGCAAGGCCAGCACCGGCTGGAGATCAGTAGCAGATGCTGCCAAAGAACAGGAACAGCCTGGCAAGCTGGTATAATAATCAGACCATCTTCTACCCATGTGTTCCCCTCAGACTGAACTAATATAGTTTTTGCTGGGTAATGATACTGAGACGCAAGCTCACATTCCCCCGTAATTGATCCTGCCGGCTACCGCCACACACTAACGAGCTAAACGAGGAGGAAACCCCTCCTAGCAACTGGAGGGCGAAAGACACAGAGACACGCAGAGGGAGGACAAGAGAAGAGGGATGGTTTAGACAAGCAAATAAATGCACACAAGTCAAACTAAGGTAAAACAGGGAGAAACGCTCCTAATACAAAGACACAGAGATTTTGATCCGTTACTATGATGGCGGAATGCTGTAAGGAGATCAAAGCAGGTAGTGTAAAATGGTTGAAGAGTGCAGGAGCTGCTTGAGTATTCACTTTCTTTCTTCTCTCTATTCCAGAGAGAATGAGCTGAGAGAGAAAGAGAGAGCAGTGCGGACAGAGCACCAGTGCACACTACCTCTTTCATCTTTGACAACATCCAAGGGGGAATTGGGCTATTGTGAATTTGGAGTGAAATATTTCAAAGGGGTGTTGGAGTAGAGCTGGGGCTGGGCTTCTTGGCTGGGTTCAGGCTGTATTTCACAGAGATGAAACACACCTGGTTTCCAGCCTTTCCTCTGATTAGACAAGGTTTTGTAGCGGATGCCACAGGCACTCACTGATTAATCTGGTCTTATTTAATGACTGACAGATAGCAACAGATAATATTCTCCGGGCACATTTGTATCACAGCCATCAACGGCAGACATTTTGTTTCTTATGAACTTCAATAACTTATTTTTTCTCAACCTTTCATGTTTATTTCTTTGACATCCAATGAAGAGTAGATTATATTTTTTGATATATTGATGATAATTTCAGGGGTTGTGTTCTTTGGCTTAAGTACAATTGAAGATGACAGGTTTTG
Source organism: Maxillicosta whitleyi (assembly GCA_029822895.1). Taxonomy (NCBI): domain Eukaryota; kingdom Metazoa; phylum Chordata; class Actinopteri; order Perciformes; family Neosebastidae; genus Maxillicosta; species Maxillicosta whitleyi. The sequence goes on along the minus strand of JAPSES010000144.1, from coordinate 6,276,648 downwards.
ACCACATGATGATGATAATGATGATGATGTTTTCGAGCTGAAAATTATGAAACATACTGTACAAACAGAATAGATATACATAATTATAGACTATAGTTAATTCTTAAACGTTTATGATGATTTTCTCATACAAAAAGCTTATTTTATAAATTTTTCCCAATGTTAGTTGAAATGCACTGACCAGTTAACTATTCTTCATAAGACCTACAATATATGCATAATTTTGACTTGGGTTTTACTGTTTTTAATTAGAAATTATGGATCCAAATCTTGGGTATGATGATGCACACAATGGGAAAAAAAAATAATGCATTATATATCTGTAAAGATTTGTTTATAATAACTTACAGCACTGTTGTTTCAGACTGTACAGAGCAATGTACATATGGTATAAACTACATAGATATACATAATTACAGACTGTACTTGTTTTCATCGTATTGTGACACTGCAGAGCACAAATCTAACCCTTCTCCCTTCTGTTTCTGTTTCCATGCTGGATTCATCTCTGCCTGCTGCATATAGGTAAGTCCTATTGATATTCTAAAGTAAAACAATGTTGATTTAGTGTCCAAAGAATGGGCTAATATCTGCACATTGTGAGAATTGCACTGGTGGTTCTTCCTTGGCTTTTAATCAATATCCCTCAGATATACACTGCTCATACTGTAGCAAATGAGGGAAAAGAGACAAATGAGCTAAACTCAGCAAAGCGTAAACAATGCCCATTTTGAAAGAGTGGGTGCAAAAGAAAGACCTCGTCTGTGTGTGTGTGTGTGTCTCTGTGTGTTTATGTATTTGTGTGTTTTTCTCTGAGTGCATCCGTGTATGTGTGTGTGCATGCAAGCAATTGTGTGCACATGCCTACTGTTGTCTGCCCAAACGGAGATGGAAGCTGTTGAATATTCATGGCGTCTGCACTCGGTTGGGGCCGAGAGATAAGACGTTTATGTTCTGGCAGCCAGAGAGAAAAAGAGTGTGTGCGTGTGTGTGTATGGGGTGGGGGAAGAGGCCAATGGGTGCGGTGGGATGTGTCGACATCATTGGTTTAATGGTTTGAATCTAACTTAGGCCAATTAAAAGGCAAGCCGCGTGCACCGGGTGGGCTCCCATTCATTTCGGGGGAAATTGAGGTTGAAATGAGCCATTGTCGGGCCACGTGGCCACTGTGCATACTGAGCTGCAGCGCTGCAGTGACTCTCCAAAACGGTGGATAGAAGACAGAAAAGAGTCTTTGTCCAAATGCTGAGACAGTGGACAAGGAGAGGCAGTGTGTGCTTTGAGAAGGAGAGGAAGGAGAGAGGAAGGGATTCATGGAGGGAGACAGATGTGGAGAGGCAGAGGAAAAGAGGAAGAAGAGGGGAGAGAATGACAAGAGTCCTGAGACGAATAAGCAGAAAGAAGAGCAAATGTATACAGTGAGAGCATATCAGAGGAGTGAAAAAAAAAAAGAAAACACTGTATTTACTTGATATAATTATTCATATTAACAGTAGAACCTCCAGGGTTTGCTGCGAACCTAAAACCACTAACCACCATTCACTAATGCACAGAAATGTATTCTGTCATTGCATTTAGTTGTATATTTCTTTATCAACAGCAGTGTTTTGTATAGTATAATAACATTATTTATTTGCATGGCTGTCAGTACAAATCACTCTAAAAAATTACACTGAACATGGGGGGGAAATAACTGCAATAATCAGCCCTTTATCCATTAAAGTGTTAGAAATTAATTGACATATTTTCAGATCACATATTACTGCCTGGCAACATAGAACATAACATAAGCCATGTGAGGATAAATGCATTTATAGAGGTAATTGAGGTCAATTTTACTCAGTAGAGGTTTTGGGTTTAAGCCTTCTTAATCTGGTTTTATTAGGACTATAGTTAACAACACAACAAATGTTTGGAATTATTTATTTTTCTTTAAATGTGGTAATGAATTGAAAAAAAATTAAAAACAGCTGTGGGTAATTTTCCCCCACTGGTTATTCAGAAGTTAAAATAGAGGGAAAGCCTTTATCATGATATGCCTGTGCACATTTACTGTATGTGAAATATACATGTTTATGACAAGCATGTACGCCATACTTCACAGTAGTATGATCGATGGCAACCGGGCCAAGTCATTTTCAGTCTAAACTAGAACTCCACTGCATTTACACATCAGACATACTTTACATCAAATTGATTAAACAGAATCAATCAGTACTTTCAGCAATAAGCTGCTATCATTCAGTCGACACAGACATGTAGACAGTATGCAGCCATCTTGGACAGAGTCCTGGTTTGTGATCCTAAGATGTGTAATATACTCATGTACAAGTGTTTATTTTATTTTAATTTGTTAATTTTAAGCTGTATTTTATTGCGATTGTATTGTGTCTGATGTAAAAGTAAAGAAGTGGAAAATGAGATGGATATGAAGGCTTAGATCCACAGCAGAGCTTCCACAGAACTATGGATGGGGGTTGCCTGCTACAGTCACTCTACCCTCCTGACGTCAACTGGACAGCTCAGTGTAGAAGTGCTGACAGAGTCCTAGGAACGCACACAGAAAATGCCTGCCAAGACAATGCCTGAAAATTGTACATCACAGCATATCAGGCTAATGTGTGTGTGTGCGTGTGTGTGAGGCTCCAAAATAACATATGCCCTATCAGATCTCATCCCCATACAGCACAATTCCTGTCCGTGCCGTCAGTCTGTATCTTCAGAGATTTACAACATTGTTCCTTCATCAGACTCCCAGATGAGTGTGTGTTTCTGACTGCTAACAAGCCCCTTGTCAAATAAAACAAGCCCACATTTTTCATCATCATGAGGCCTCAGTATCCAAATCCAGATTTGAGCTGCCCGAGGCGATTATGTCACATCATCATCCAATCCAGACACAGAACCTAGGAGTGCTCCGAGTGTATCACTTCCTGTTTGGTCCCCCATCCACCCGTGTGATTGGGTGATAGCGTGTATCCCTTTGAGGCTCAGAGCCATTGTGGCTGTGGAAGGAGTCTACATGCGACCTTTGGTTAATGTCAGACGTCACAGGCTTTTATGTCACCCCTGGATGACAACATGACATGACAGGAATCTTTAGTGACTTTTTTTTTCCTGGAGTGTAGTCTCCTTCACAGAGGAACGCAGGGTCTCATCAAGGATATTTAGAGCAGCAACATTAATTATCCTTGTGAGTGGTCTTGATAGGAGGAAGGCAGTAGTATTTTTGTGGTTTCACACATCTTTGTGCATCTAGTACTCTGTCCACACTTTTCTAAATGTTCTTTTACAAATGACCTTCTTTTCACAAAGTCATAAAGGTCAAAACGAGTACAAAAGCTCAAAAAATTTTGTTTTTGGCAGACTTTGAAGAGGCTGGATCCTGAGGATCAAGGATTATTAGTTGTAGCAGATGCAAGCTTTTGTCTGTCATAAAGCTGAGCTCCAATGCCAAGTTAAGTTATGAACTTAAGTCAACGTAAAAGTATTGGTTTTAGTTATTAGAATTTTGGATTTTGAAGAGTATTTTTTTATAGTATGTTCTCCAATAGCACGAGCCATGGATGGATGAGAATTAGAGTCTGGATCCCAGCAGAAATCTGCTCTTTGGCATCTCAACCATCACATTCTTCCTCATATTGCCCATCAGATCTGGGAATAGGGCCATACAGACTGTACAGTGTGATGATGTCACAGATGTTAGAATCTTTTTGTAGGGTTTTTAGATTATTTCAAACATTTACAATTTCCCTCTTATAAAAAATGATCATAAATGAATCATTCCAGACCTTTTTTTTGCAGGCTCTATTTGTCCTGTCAGCAGTTTTACTAATTTGTCTTATCATTGTAATCTACACATGAGGAAAATGCTTTTTGGGCTGAAATGGATTTTGTCACTGTAATGCAATGGGTGCTGTATCCACTATTCTACATTCAAGATATTCACATATGTGCATCCTCCAAATGTGTCAGTAATGACTAACAGAAGGTCACACTATATTTTTTGTAATTTCAATGACCTATATATAAATACTACTGATTACGTATGTTACTTACACAAAGAAACAATGGACACATTTATGTATCATTTCCTGAAAGCTGTTTTCCCTGTCTTTGTCCAAAACTATTTTTTTTAATTTTTTTTTTAGAAATATTCACTTGGATGGTTTATTGTAAAAATCTGTTTATCGACCTAAAATACAGTATAGATAAGAGGTCAAAACACATAAATAGTGTGGTTTTTACATATCTCTGTAATATCGGTATATCTTAGTTATGATTTAAATATAATACAGAATACTCCCAAGGTTTAATATAAGAAATGTACATAAGTTGAAAACTTACAATGTGAAATGTATGTTTATGCCTGTTTTATTGGAACCTATCTGTTTAAATTAGCCAATCAGGCTAATGGTAAGTAGTGTTATATATTATTGCCATTGAAGCAGAGCAGAAGAGAGGCATAGAAGAACCTACTGTTATTGTTATTATTATTATTATTGATGACTTATTAACGGCACTCATTTCCACCCATTTCATGCTAAAATTCAAACAGATTAATTTTGATTTTTGGTTATGTGTTTTCACTCCTACTTGATAATATGGAGGAAAACAGGATAAAGAAACATTTTGTTTCCGTATAGTTCCAGCTCTCTGCAGAAGTGGCTTCTGTGTTCACTTCACTTAAGGTCAATGTATTGTATGGATGAAATAATAATTCAAGGAAATATTAAATCATTACTTTACATTTAAAGGCATATATTCTGTAAAATATGGTGATATATGAAAAAAATGTAGCCCTCCCAACACCACTAAGGAAGTTCACGGAAGTTTCACAGAAAACGGGGAAGGTTTCTGGGGTGATTTCATCTCCCACAAAACTTTCTGAAAGCCAGAGTCTACCATATACAAAGTACTCTGGACAAACCACAAAGCACAAAGAAAGACCCTCCATTACTGCAACAGTGCAGCATTTGAGTGGGCTATTCGTGAACAAATGGACACACTGAAGTCTAGTGAATTTCAACAAAAACCATCAATATTTTAGACCTGACAACTTCAGGAGAAGAGACTGGGGGTTGAGGGAGGGATATGAGGCCCAAAGGGGAAGGTAAAGGATGTAAAAAAAAAAAGGTGGATGTGATGTTAAAACTCAATACAACTCATGAACTCATTTCAGATTTGGAAATGAGTGAGGTTAATTAAACCACTTTCACAAACTGGTGAATATGTGTTTACCTTGTCGCTATTTTGCTTGTGTTGCTGCTTAGCTACAGCCTCTCTGTTTTCTGTTTATCTGTCAAAAGGAACTGAATCTTGTTCGTAGCTCAACATGATACCAGAAGCTACAGGTTGTGAAATCTTGCACATCATGTGTCATCTGTCCCCTGGAGCTTAGATGCTTCTGTCCTTTATTCATTCCATGTTCTGACTTATCCTCATCGCTTTCTTGCTTTGCACTCTCCATCCACTCAGGATCGCATCTCACTTTTTCTTTTTTTTTTTTTTTTACAATTTTAGAGCAGGAAATGAAGTAATTTTGATGTAAATATCATGTATAAGAGAGTATTTTATATATTTGCCATTGTGTTCATAATGTCATTCACTTTTTGCATCTACAATACAGGAAAAAAGGTGAAATAACTCAGTAGTTTGTGCAGTTTTGCATTATGTCCTGTATGTTATGATTGTACCAGTGCTGCATATATGCTGACCTTTTCTAAAAGCTTTTAAAAGGGCAGCCATCAATAATGCTATATTTTCCAATCTCAGCTTAATTTATGACAAATGCTGCCAATACTTTTGATAGCATGTCTTTGTCAGTGACGCAATCGATAGACAGATTTATATCCCAATCTTTATGGTATGGAGGCAAAATCCAGTGAAGTGAACCCACTGTAACTTGAAACTTGAAGCAAATGGAGTTAAGACATTCATACTTAAATGCATAGTGTGTCTGTCATTTTTGCTTATTTGCAATGTGATCAACAGTGAGATTCATTATATATTCATCCAGTATTGATATCACACCATGCCTTTCAAATGAGACAGCATCTCCTTCGCTGAATACTCAAACCATTTTTATGAGACCTTTGTTGACATGGATTTGAAAATAATGGAAAATTGTGTCAGAGATTGTGTTGTGTATTGTGGGAGATTGACCCACAGCTTGATACTGAAGATATTTGAGCAGTGTGTGTGGACGGATCGATCATATTGTGGTGTTGTTGCAGTTTGGGGCAGACTTGCTGAGTCTGACGTTGTGTGTGTGTGTGTACATCTATAGACCAAAATCTCTGCAAGCTGATTCCAAAAGTTTTACTGATGTATTTTCTGTATTCAATGTTGAAGGCACTAATAATGCAGTTCAAGTTTCTAACAGATTCCGTGGGCTTCAATGCACATGTGAGGCTACCCCCACAATTAACCCATAAAGACCCAGTGTGACATTTGTAGCTGTTCTGAAGTGGTTATTTCTTCGCTATTTAACCATCCTTAAGTGACTTATTATACATTTATTGTAATATTATCCTCTGTATTTTGTGTTTTTTTTCGTGAAATCAGGTATTTTCTTACATTTTATTTACTTATTATGTACATGTTCATAAAAGCTCAGAGTAAAGTTAAGGATTATTTTATAAAAAAAACAACAAAAAAAAAAAACAGAGAAAACTGAGGAAAAAGTGACTTTTTCAACAAAATCTATCTTTAACTGAACACAAACCCAATGCCTCCACTGTCATTGATCAAACTCCATGGGTTTTACTGATGAATCAATGTTGCCGAAGATGATGGTGTTTCCACGGTAACTACAAGCCTCTGAATGTCCAAATGAGTCCAAATATCTGATGACCATGAAAAGAGGATAAACTGGATTTTACACCAATTATTTACACTTGTTGATAGGATTAGTGGATCGACAGGTATTAAAAAGTTTACATCAGTAGATACTTTTGGTCGATGGTGTGTGTTTGGATCTTTATGGGTTAAAAAGAATGGCTTATGGCAGTATTACTCTATTTACTATTACCATTCCTGCTACTAAAGATGAAACACAGCAATGTTTCACTCTAAAAATAGAAACTGATTCTCTGTACAGCACTTAGATGAAACCATTTTTTCACAAGATTTACAGGAAACTACATCATGCAAAAAAACAAAACCAAACATCAGAACATGGGCAAAGACAGCATTCAATTATGACTTTCTAATTTGCCGTTTTCTTTTTTCAGCTTTATTCAGCTGCATGTTGTCATGTACAGTCACGTAAAAAAAAAAATTAAACCATCAAAAGTCATCAAAAACAATGGCTATGCAATCAAGTACTAACTCCTGTGTGTATCATGTGACTAAAACAGACAGAAAAGAAAACATGGAATGTCTAAAAGCACTGTTTTTGTCATTGATATTGATGTAAGAACTGAAGTTATTCTGGTTTTTATCAAGAAAACATGGAAAATAGATAGATATCAGCTCTGAAATTAAACTCTTATGAGCTGTTTTTGTTGTTATCATTATATTTGTCCAAACAAATGTATCTTTAGTTGTACAAGGCATTAAAATGAACAAGAAATTGAAGAAAACAAGGGTGCGATAATATTTTTTTTTCCTGTTTAAGTAAATACTCCTCCTTTCCTGCATTTTTTTCCTGGCAAAATAACCATTCAAGTCACATTTAATTGAGAAGTGATCATAATGTATTTTTTGTTTCCAGATCAACAAGGTGAAAAGTCCTATATGATCTTAAGATTTCTGAGCACATAGACCTATTGTATAATTGAAAGATCAAGAAAACAGTGGAAAAATATCACCATATTATGGGGCAAAAAGAAAAAAGTTACAGTGAAGCAACACCCTATATCTGTGTGAGGCAGTAAAGCCTATTCTGCACAGTAAAATGAAAGTACAAATGGAATTGCCTTGTGCTCAATGCGCAGTGAGATGGATTAGAGGGTGATGATCTTGGCACCGGTTGTCTCCCCAGCTACTAGTAAAGCCACAAGTCCTGTCTCATTAGTGCATTTTTTACCTCGGCAACTCCGCACCCTCGTAGACTTGACGTGATGACGCTAAGTACTTCAGTCATATTATTGTAACTGAGGTTTGTGAGACTCAACTGGCCCATCTCTGGGCTGGAGCTGAAAGCAGTTGGCAGCAGATACAGACCGGTACAATATGTCTTCATTAAACGTGTATGTGAGTACTGTATGCCAAAGTACAGTATGTGTGATTTTGCTTGTGCAGAGCAACCCACGGAATCGATTATTGAGGGGGCCTGACAGCTCTGCTTGCCGGATGTGGTAGAATACATACTGTAGCAAGGGAGCGCCATCAGTTGCCCTGACAACACCAGTGCCTGTCAACACCTCCGTCTTAATAGTGACAAATTGTACTTATTACATCAGCGTTAATTCCCCCCGATCTCCCTCAGATGAAGATACTTAGCCCCGCTCTGATCAAATTGTGTCAGCATAATTACTGGGAACAGAACCCTATTAAAAACCAGGGCCTCAGACGCACTGTCCAGACTCATCCACAGGCCTATCACTCAACATGCATCTCTGCATTGGATGCAACAGGGAGGGGGTCGAGGGTAGAGAAAGGCAGGGAGATGGGGAAATGAGGCGGGGAGTGGAAGGAGGGAAGGGAGGTGTTATTGTGAAGCATGTAGTCCTATGCACTTACTAGATGTATCTGCTAGAGTCATCCACCTATAGCATTATTGGACTGATGCACTGGTGTTACATCCTCAAAGTGAAGAAGCCTGTAAATCTTGCAGAGTTATGCAGCATAATTGAAAAATGTTCACTAACAACTTATTTAAATACCTTCTATAAATCTGCAACATGTTTCACTGGTTACAAATAGGCAAACATCTACATGTTGTGCTTCTATTTTGCATTTGTAAGCTTTCACTCTCTTAACCCTCAAAAAACTAAACAATCACTGTCAAACAAAAGTTTCTACTGATCTAAAATGTCTTTTAAAAAAATATCTTTTGAGCTACCAATTCTATCAATACATGTAAATAATTGAGGAAAATGCAGTTTCTCAGCTTTTTATGGTTATCAGATATGACCCCTTTGGCCGTTCAGAGGCTCTGTATTGAATGTAAACACTGTAATCTTCTACAACATTGGTTCACCAGTAAAATCTATGGAGTTTGATAAATGACAGTCATTATAGACACTTGTTTTATGGGCAATTAATGCTATATTTTGCTTCACTTTTCTCTGTTATATTTGATTTTACTATGAGCAGTTATGAACATCTACACCGTCAGTAAAATAAACAAAAAATACTTACGTTTTACTAAAAATGCTAAATTTAGAAGATGATATCATACTAAATGTTAATAAATCACTTAACAGAGGTTAAATGTTGAAAAAAATAAATAAATCTGTCTATCATGTCCCAAAAGCAGTTGTTGGTCTTAACCCATAAGGACCCAATGTGACTTTTGTGTAAGTTCCTAAATGAAATTTTCTCTCTATTTAACCTTTCTTAAGTGATTTATCACCATTTATTAGAATATATAATCTGAATTTTCCCCGTGGTCGATGAAAATCATTTTATTTGCTTGACTGACATACATGTTCATAAAAGCGCAGAGTACAGTCAAAGGTCATTATATCAAAACAGAAAAAAAAAAAGAAGAAAAAGTGACTTCTCTGGGGTAAAATCTATCAATAACCGAACATAAACCAAGTGTCTCAATGTCATTGTCATTGATCAAACTCCATGGGTTTTACCAGTGAATCGATGTTGTAGAAGATGACAGTGTTTCCACGTTCACTACAGAGCCTTTAAATGTCCAAATGGGTCATATCTGATGACCATGAAAAAATGAAAAAACTGTATCTTATACCAATTATTTACATGAATTGATAGGATTAGTGGATGAAGACTTTAGGTCGTTTGATGCTTTTGGTCAATGATGGATGTTTGGGTCTTTATGAGTAAGAAGATTTTAACTCATAACTGTTGTGCTGATAACAATTGATTACTTTTTGAATGAAACATGGCAGAAACCTCCTCAAAAGGTGTATTTAAAACACCTGTGTCATTTTTGCTGCTGTAGACACACTTTATGTTTTTAATATTAGAGTCCTTTACAGATTTCCTTATGTTGTGCTGAAAACGTTTCAGATGTGTTAACATGTATCACTGAAATATTTTTGTTAGTCAACTGTAGATGTTTTTATCAGTAGCTGTAATGAATTCCACTTATATTTACTTTGTAATTTAATTATTCACCCATGTTACCTGTTACCCCACTCCTCTGGTTATTAATCATGTATTAATAATCTTGTTAATCAGTACAGATTACCTATGTATCTATACACTTAAGGGTATGACAGATTCTCTTTCCATCTAATACTGAGAGAAGATCATTTTTTTTGATGGAGCATTTATTCATTAATCATAGGGAGCTGTTGGGCAGAGGCATTTTATTGGGAAGTCAGATGAGGAAACACAGGTTCCCTGGAGGAGAAGTCAGTAAATGTGGACTATAGAAAAAACAAATGATTAAAATTTGAAATTTCATTAAAGCTTCAGCCTAGTTTTACAATAACTGCAATTACCATAAGCAATTTTCACAGCTCTATAGATATGGATTTAGCATTGCCAGTAGCTCAACAGTGAATTAAGTCTGCATGTGTGTGTGTGTGTGTGTGTGTGTGTGTGTGTGTGTTGGTCCTGAATGGTGCTGGAATGGAATTCACAAATTAGTGTCGTCTGATGGAAATGTGCTAATTGCTGTTGTTAAGCTGCTACAATAATTAGGTTATGATGGCAGACTGCTACACATGTTGCACACACACACACACACACACACACACACACACACACACACACACACACACACACACACACACACACACCAGCCCAAACCCCAGGACAGGACAGGACAGGGCTGCATCTGTCCACATGCGCTGCTCTGCTGCACTGGTAAAGTGCGCACCTCACCTTCTGCTTCTACTTTTTCTTTGCTGATCATTTCGACTAAAGAAGACGATCAACTTTTTCTTTTATGAATCTGGCAAATTATTCTTACTTCTCTGGCATGTGCAACATGACCGCGGAGAGCCAGCACTCCCCTGCGGAGGCAAGTCCTGTTGTCATGTCTCCAAACGTGAGCTTGGACTCGCCGCTGCCTCCCCCGCCTCTGATGCTGCAGACCCGGTCCAAGGACAGTAACATCCTGATCAAGTCCGAACCCCGGGGGACCAGTCCGAACACTGAGGAGGCGGCGGCTCTGGGACAGACGGAGGAGCACCTGCCCACCGGGAGCCGCCGGAGGAAGAGGCCCGTCCAGAGGGGGAAACCTCCCTACAGCTACATCGCTCTCATCGCCATGGCCATCGCCAACTCCCCGGACAGAAAACTGACCCTGGGGGGCATTTATAAGTTCATCATGGAGCGCTTTCCTTTCTACAGGGAGAACTCCAAGAAGTGGCAGAACTCCATCCGCCATAACCTCACCCTCAATGACTGCTTTGTTAAGATCCCCCGGGAGCCCGGCAGACCCGGTAAAGGTAACTACTGGACTTTGGACCCCGCAGCTGAGGACATGTTCGACAACGGCAGCTTTTTGAGAAGAAGGAAAAGGTTCAAGCGCACTGATGTCAGCACCTATCCCGGGTACATGCAGAGCTCCAGCGCCTTTACGCCGACCCCCATGGGCAGACCCTCGTACCCTAACACCCTTTACGCAGGGATCGGGTCCGGGTATGGCTCTCAGCTGACCGCCACATCCCCACATCCGGCCATGCTGCATCACTACCAGACATCCGCCGGGGTCGGTCAGGGACAACCGCGCATGTTCAGCATCGACAACATCATCAGCCAGCAGACCGTGGTCCAGAGCGGACCCGGGGGGGACCTGAACGCACAGGCTCTGGGCCTGGGAGGTGGAGCAGCAGGAGGAGGTGGTGGAGGAGGAGGAGGAGAGCTGGGTACCATGACCTCCAGCTGCTCGGTCACCACCGGCCCAGACCCATCCGGGTGCTTCCAGACCCAGACTGTCAACCCGTCTGCCAACATGCTGAGCAGGAACAGCGGGAACATCTCCTCCAACCTGGCCGCCGGGTACCCCTACTCCACCTCGGCTTCTCCGCCGAACTTGCCCACCATGACCCAGTCTGGGTTCTCCCCGGGGGGGTCTCAGGTGTACTGCACGGGCAACCGGCTGTCTCTACCGGCTCTGCGCCCCGGCTCCTGCGCAGAACACACGGAGCAGCTGCTGGGTCTGTCCGGGCCCATGAACTCCTACAACAACTCATACATGAGACAGGCCAACTTTGCATCAGGACTGGAGCGGTATATGTGAGACATGCATCTGCAAAAATAAAAAAAATAAAAAAATAAAAAAAACACAACAATGCATAGAAGCAAGTCTAGTTTACCCATGAGAGGTGACCCCTGCAGGTCCTGACACTGTTACATAATTAGTCTCCAATCAGATATTGGGACAAAACACAATATAACAGATTAAAAAGTAAAAAAAAAATCTAAATAAAAACATCTAAAATCACCGAGCCTCATCATCAGAAAACATTCCTGTTACAGAAATATGAAGCCATTCAGATTCGTTTGACACATTCCATGACTGTATCTCAGAGAGTTTGATGCCTTTATTCTGCCAAAGTTCGTTCCTATTTTCTGTATTTTACAGTTATTTTTTAAGTTTACAGGTGTTTGTTATAAATCTGTTATTTTCCATGTAAATAGTTTGTTGGTGTACCGTATTTTATTAAAAGTGTGTTATTCTTGAAGTCCATACGTTGAAAATAAACGGATTTTTTAGATAAATGCTGTCTCTTTTCTTTCTTGTTTTCTTGTTTTCTTGTTTTCTTTCTTTCTTTCTTTCGTCGTTGCTTTTATTTTTATTTTCTCACTTAAAATACAGACAAACCACAACTTTTCTTATATTCTGACTTAGTTCATTAATATTTATTGATATAAATTAATGTAAACTCTAATTGTAGCTGTATAACCGAATATTAGGCTATATGTCTTTATTTTTACATAAGAATCATATGGTGATCTAAAAAAACAAACAAACAAAACAAAACAAAACAAAAAAAAAAACAAAAAACAAAAAAACATAACACGCATCCAACTGAAGCACAAAGATTAAAACGTACCATTTATCAAAATGTGGAACTCAGTCATAACCGGATAATAATCGAATAAAGTCGCAGCACAAAAACTCCTATGGATCGTAATGTTAGACATATAGATACTCTAGAGAATCTAACAGAATATATTAGAACAAGAAAACCACTATAAATACAATTAAAAGTTCACTCAGCCCATATCTTAATTAATTATGAAAAACAAATATGACTAAATTCAAGACTTAGATGAGTGTTTCCTTAGATTTTAAAGCAAATTGTTAACATATGATATAAATTAGTCATTAATTATACAATAATTTGTGGTACTTTATCTGGAGTGGTATGTTATTTTAATTTAGTACACATGAGTATATTATTATAATTAGTAATAACTTATATTTTATAGAAGTTGGTTTTATAATCCTGAAATAAATACAAAAAAACATCATCTATCTCAGGAAAGAGCACAGTGTTTTTGATGAGAGAATAAATTACACTTTAATCAAATATTAATGTGAGAGAAATGAAAGATATCACTAATGTTAATAAAATAATTAGCCTATAGTCCAGTGTCAGGGGTGGAAGCACCTTTTATGAGTGAAATGTCATCATTATTCTGCTGTATTCACACACTGGAGAATATAGTGTGAGAAAAGTGTATGATCTAAAATAGAAAATATACTGATAAAAACCTGTTTCTACATGTTATGTATTGTTATATGTTTTGTACTGTTCATTTTTATGTGCTGTGTTTCATTGACCTGTATATTTGACTAAAGAATATGAAATATGGGTTTATTAAAGTCTCTGTACTGAATGAACATTTCTAAACAGAATTAAAATTAAAGATACATATCAGAAAAAAAGAGAATATCATAGAAGCTATAGGAGATTGACTGAGAGAAAATAACAAATAATAATAATAATAAAACAGCCTATATTTAAAGAGAAACACTGCTATAATTCCATAAATCCAATTAAGACACAGTGATACTTTTATAGTAGTTCCCAAATTATTTTTTCTTAAATGATTTATCACCATTTATTCTAATATTATCCTCTGTATTTTATCTTGTTTTCATTAAAAATCATGAATTTTCCTGTATTTAATTCACTGATCATGTAAATGTTCATAAAACCTCAGATTAAACTTAAAGCTCATTATATAAAAATGGACAAAACTGAAGAAAAAGTCACATCTTCAGCAAAGATATTAATAATTGAACATAAAAATAAGGGTTTCCATCCACTGTCATTGATCCGACTCCATGGGTTTTACCGGTGAATCGATGTTGTAGAAGATTACATTGTTTCCATGGTAACTACGGAGCCTATAGGTCATATCTGAAGACCATGAAAAGATGAAAAACTGTATTTTACACCAATTATTTACATGTATCGATAGGATTAGTGGATCAACAGGTATTAAACATTTTAGATCAGTAGATGGTTTAGGTTAAGAAAACATCAAAATAATTTAAGACATACTCTGAAATTAAGTGTTACTGACTTTTAGATATTTAGTTCTGAACTGTTTTTCTTTTTGTTTTGCTTGTTTGTTTCAATAATATGCACAAAATGTTACCTAAATCTCTATTTATTTATTTATTTATTGCATTTTCTTGTTGTATTTGAATAAAGAAACTAAAGGACAAAGATGAACGTTCATTACCAAAACAAAGCTAAAGTCTGCATTCGTTCACGTTCTTGGAAGGTGGAACAACTATGACTAGAGCCTCCAGAATGATTGAACCGTTAGAACATAGAAGGCTTCTGGTTCTATGTGGAACCTTTGACAGTAGGACTTGATGTAGTACTTCTACTTTTACTTGAGTAGATATTTTGCAGGGTATTGGTACTTTTACTTCAGTACTAAACTTCAGTACTTCCTACCCACATGTTCTAGGTGGTTCTGTTGAGCTGTAGGTTAAACTGCATGTGTCTGGTAAAGTACCTCATTGTGTTTATTCTTGGGTTGATGCTTCAGTGAACTGAGCTTATATGAGGCAGAACAAACCAATACGGTTCTAGTTAATGACTTTGTCTCTCAGTTTGCTGTAAATATCAGTGTTGTATGAACAAAGTAAAAATACTTCACTACTGTACTTTTGGCAGACTTTGTACTTTACTGGTGTTTAATTTTTTTTTTTTTTTTTACTTTTACTTCACTATATTTCTGAAGTTAATTGCGTAGTTTTACTCCACTACATGTTCAATGTTCTGTTTTATTACTCGTTACAAAAGAAAGACGGCAGATAAGCTAATTTTGTTTTGTTTTGTCTATAATGATGGTAAATGGTTGTGTGTACAGCCATAGTTTTCTTTTTTCTTTTTTCCATTTTTCTCTTAATATACACTGAATTTTCAGGACTGACTTTATTTAAAAGAGACAAAACAACAGGTTTAGATTCAAACTGGTACATTTTGTCTCCATTTTCAGTCGTGTACTTCAATCAGTTTATATAAAAAAAATAAAAAACATGACATTCAAACTGCCTTTACTTCTTATTTACTTGTACTTTTAGTTATGTTACTTGGGTACATTTATTTTTTACAGTACTTGTACTTAAGTACAAAATGTTTCACATACTTTAAGACTTTAATTCAAGTAATATTTCAGTGACTTTCAGTCATTTTTTGGAGGGGTACCGATACTTTTATTAGAGTGAGTTTTCAGTTCCTTCTAACACTGGTAAATAGACAGTAGATTTGACCAGTATCAAGTTGTACGTTTACAATAATATAGTCGAGAAATACACATTTATTTCCAGTGGTGATTTAAAAGGTACATCATATGAAAAGTGTGATACTTTGCAGATAATCCACTGCCAGTTCTTTAATAACTATAAATCTACTTGTATAACAGAGCACAGCCTCCACATTTATTAACCCATAAAGACCCAATAACACTTTTATGGCAATTCTCAAATTAACTTTTTTAACCATTCCAAAGTGATTTATCACCATTTATTATAACATTATCCTATGAATTTTGCATTTTTTTTCAGTATAAATCATATATTTACCTATATTTAACTCATTATGTAGATGTTCTTAAAAGCTCAGATTATAGTTGATTATTATAAAATCAGAGATGGAGAAAACTGAAGAAAAAGTGACTTTTTCAGCAAAATATGTCACTAATTGAACATAAACCCACTGGTTTACTGGTGAGTCGATGCTGTAGAAGATGACGGTGTTTCCATATCCCATGTACTTTTGTGGCAATTCCCAAATGATTTTTTTTTCTTACAACATTTCTTAAGTGATTTATCATAATTCATTATAAGATTATCCTCTATATTTAAAATGTTTTCAGTGTAAATCATGTATTTTCCCATATTTCATTTATTGATCATAAATGTTCATAAAAGCTCAGATTAAAGTTTGTTAAAAAATCAGAAACTGGTAAAACTGATGAAAGAGTGACTTAAAAAAAAAAAGAAATCTATCATTAACTTAACATAAACCAAGTGTTTCCATCCACTGTTATTGATCCAACTCCATGGGTTTTACTGGTGAATCAATGCTGTAGAAGATGACGGTGTTTCCATGGTAACTACAGAGCCTCTGAATATCCAAATATGGTCATATCTGATGACCATAAAATTATGAAAAACTGAATTTCACACCAATTCTTTACATGTATTGATAGAATTAATGGTTAAACATGAATTAAATGGTTTAGATTAGTAAATTCTTTTGGTCACCAGAGTCTTTATAGGTTAAATGTTTGACTCTTAGTAACTCCGTCTGACCATTAACACAGTTCTATGTGCAGTGTTTATGATTTTTTCACTTCAAATGTAAAAATAAGAAGCTTTTCTATTGAATTCAACCATATTTTCCTGTCCAACTCTTTAGTGACATTACCTGAAGTAATGGATGTTTTTTACCACTAGATGGTACCAAAACCTCTCTTTTTTTTTTTTTTGTCCAGTTTGATTCCAAAACTTTGGAAAAATTAAGAGTCATAGAAGATTATTTTGCATCTATCAAATTTGTCTTGGTTGTATTTTACTGATACAAGAGAAGAATTAAGTTGAAATTAAAACATAAAATTAAAATTGAAACATAAGAGCTCAATCTACAACAAAAATATCCAGCCAAATTAACAGATATTGACCAAATAAAAATATTCAACACAATAATAATAATAATAATAAAAAGACCAAATGAAACATCCTATCAAACAATGGTATGTTTTTCTATTTATTTATTTATATTGTTTGCTTATTTAATCTTTCTTGCATCATTTTATCATCATCATCATCATCAGTTAAAAACATTTGTTACAAAATAAATAATATTATCTTACATACTTGAAATAGTTCCATTACACTGGTGTACAATTATTAATATTATTGTTTAATTTATCTGCCTCAGAGATTAAATGTGCTAAATATTACATATTTTAATAAGATTAATTGGAAAATAAATGACCAAAGTGCTGATTTACTGATGTTTTCAAGGTATATGATAAAGTATATTATACATATTCACTGGTTTATGTACATTTATACAATACATTTATAAATATTTCAGTGATAGAACCTATAAAGTGAATGTATTATAATGTGCAGACAGAGTTTTGAAGTAGATCTGATCGTTCTGAGACAAATAATCCGCTGGAGTAAAGCACATTCTCTAGTTAATTCTTGAATTTCATATTTTGACCCAAGACTGTATCTTAGAAACTTCAGCCAACCAACATTTTTGACTAGATTTTTCTATATCAGTGACTCACACATGGTAAAATGTCATTACATTTACTCTGGATGTATTTTACATGTATACCACAGTTATTTGTTACATTTTCTTTTAAAATAATACACATGGACATTTCTTTTTGCAGATTTTCTGGCAACTACGACATAAACCTGAGTTAAATCAGCTTCACATCACACGTTCCTTTCAAAATGTAAAAGTTATTAAATTGTCTAAATGTGTTGGAAGTGTGACACCAAATCTTGAATAGGTTTGTTGAAGCAGCATTATTTACAAATGAAGCTTCACGTTTCATTTTTCAAGTGATTATTTTTTGGTAATTTCAGCGTATATTTCAAGACAATGACAGTGACAACAGCAAGTGAGTCAACAACCTGAGATCCACTGTGGTCTACAGGGTTTGTAAGGTCCATCTGCACATGAACCTGCTTTGTAGGTACCATGAAGTAATGGTACTATTGTAAGTAATGATAAAGAACTGGTACTAATGTAATGATGAAGTAATGGTACTAATATAAGGATGAAGTAATGGTACTAATGTAATGATGAAGTAATG
>JAPSES010000144.1:6240940-6258137 GCA_029822895.1 Maxillicosta whitleyi | reverse complement strand
CAACATTTTCAAGACCGTACAAAACAGAACCCCCCCCCTCCACACACACACACACACACACACACACACACACACACACACACACACACACTGCAGCCCAAAGCCAGCATCCTCTCTCCAGTATGGTGGAAATAGAGGGCTAGATTTAATTACTCATTTTACTATCCATCTGTGAGTGTAATTTTCCAGACATAGAGTCAAACACAGAGAGCAACAGTTGACAACAGCTTCTGCTGCATTGCTTTGGATGCACGATTTTTTTTTTTTTTTTTTAAATTACAGTGCTGTTTGATGTATTAATGCTTAAGAATTATTACATTTGTAACAGTATCTGGTCATTTGGCGGTATGCAGCTAGAGGCAGGCAGACAAAGGCTGATGTAGCATGAACTGGAGGCATCTTCAGACAAACAATCAAACACTCCAGCTGCTCAGTCGACTACTGTAATCGTGGAGTTTCATCTTCCACGTGTAAACAGTGTATTGTAGTTCAAAGGTTTGTATACACACAACACACTCAAACCACGTGAGTCCAATCTTCACATTCGCTCTATATTTAGTTAATCAGGACATCCGCAGATCCTTCAAAAGTCTTAAATGTGATTGTCCTAAATTATGACATTTATTATCCATAAAACTAATAATTAAACCTTAAATCTGGCACTCAAATCTTAAAATTCCACAAACACATGAAATGTATTTGCATTGTCTTCATAAAGACTTCGTTAGATTAGTGTTTAGCATCAGATGGGAATGACTGGAGCCTCCAATAGTCATTCATGGGGGGGGGGGGGGTTCAAGGTTTGAGTTTCAGCAACTTTAATATTACCTGCAGAAACAGTACATCATAGAGAAATGCAATGTTAGCTGGATTGGAACTTGGTTAAGATTGGTTGAGGGCAATAACTATGAGACTGTTATTTTTGTGAATGTAAAGTCTTAAATTTGATTAAAAATACCTTGAAAAATGTCTTAAAACGTCTTAAGTTTACCTCAAACCTACAGATACCCCGTAAGATGAGCATCTTCACTGGTTTCATGTTTCATTTTGTTTCTTTCAGCGATTTGGATATTTCATAAAGCTTGTTGATGCCTATCAATGTATTGCATCCACAGTTTTCTGTATTCTAACACCGGGTTTCTTTATCATCAATTAAAAGCAGCAATCATGGAAATCTGATTTGTAATTCCATTCTTTTAATAATTAAAAGCATATTCAAATCATGAAACCTCAACACCTCTTGTTGTGAGGTGTTTAACATTTTATAGCGCTGAATAACAAATGATTTTTGTACTTAATTACATAAAAAATAGGTGAACATCAACAGCTCTGAATAGTAAAGAACCACAGTTGAAGACTACTTGTACCTTTGGTTCAGAGCAGTGGTGAAGGTTCTGTAACTTGATAACATTTAGTCTTTTCTTCTCCCTCACTACAAAACTGACTGTTGTTCAGACGCTGCTGTCCCGACATTCTTCAGCGCACAGATCTGCTTACCATCATGCTGTTTAATGGCTCTGGGCTTCAGCAGAGATTACTGGATTGCTAACCTCATCAAAGACATCAACAACCCCCAGACTCTTTAACCTTGGAGACCTGACTCTCCTTTTCAGCAGTTTTTGTGATGTGTGTGCGAGTGCGTGCCTGCAGTCAGGCGCAGCGTGCTGCTATACATTAATGTAAAATTAATCCTCTCTCCATGTGCTCTTGTATAACGGTGCTCCCCCGCTGTGACATAAAACCCATCTTCACACAGGTGTTCTTCCTTTAACTCTGTCATTGTTGGCTACTGTTTCATAACCCTCCAACAATTCATCCACAGTATAGTGTTATTACTGGGATGCTTTTCATATGATCTATTTGAGGTTTATTATGTAAATCAACAAAAACATGTGTTAGATTTGACAATTTCTGCATTTTTATCCAATTCCTGTCACATAATAGTGGTTTTTCACTAATTAAATGTCCTCCTATATAATAAACACAATATTAACAGTACGTGCTATAACCTTTTGCTACATTGTTCCACCTGTCATACAGTAGTATGTGTAATATTACTATTGATGATATTATGCGTTTTCATCAATGAAACACTTTTGTCTTTCAGGTAACAGCATGTTACTAATTCATTGTTAATATTTTCTACACTTGAGTTGTAGCATTTGTAGTTAATTTATTATATTTTTCTAGTTTTTTTATATTATTCTTGCACAATGTTTTACATACTTCATATTTAAGACTAAGTGTTTTTTCTTGGGGTTTTAATAATTCTTATTTGCCGGGACTGTTTGTGCACCAATAGTGAAAAACACCTTGAATGATGAATCTATTGCATTACTAATATCAGTCACAATATTTCTGTGTCCACATCTGCCATTCATCCTCTTAATGCAATGTAGTGATTTGACCACTGAACCTCCAACTGCAGGGGAAGGGGGCGTCCTATGATTTATTAAGAAGACATCTTTTACTTGTTCAGCTGTTTATTAAATATGTATTGTTCATCTCATGGCAGTTGGACATTTTTTGCATGGATTACAAAGCATATTTTATTTATGATAAATGAAAACCCATTTTTAATTTAAAGCAATGGTGGTATAACACGACCAGTCTCTGCATTTCACTAAGGCTGCCTATCTCTCAACAAATGTTTGTTTGAAAATACTGCTGGGGAAAAAACAAGAATCATTTTTCTTTAATGTCTAAATGACATTGGTATGAGCAGGTCAGATATGAAACACAGTATTTCAACTAGACTTAAATGGTGTTTTGATGTAGCTGGGTAACCAAAAAATGCACTAAAGGAGTAATGACATTTACATATTTTTCTTATATTCTAATGACCATATCGCATCCAGAATAGGGGGTGGAGGTTGCATGTTTACCTGATAATCAAATGTTGAAAAAATAATGTTATATTTAAGACACTGTTCTTCATGTATTTTATTAATTCCCCATCATTAAGACTTAAAATTATTGTTGTTTTGATTTTTTTTTTTTTTAGAATACATTTTATATGAGTGATGTGGCATTATTCTATTCTTCCAATTGTTTTTGTTTTAATCTATTTGACACTTCTTGTAAATGTGCAGTTATTATTGCTGTGGATTCAGTTGACGTTTGGATTTTATTTTCTTTTTTCCTGTCCAAGTGCTATATACAAAGTCTGTTGTTTTGTGCAGGGTAAACAACAGAATGTTGAACAAAGGTGAATTTGGCTTTGGGGTCAACTTTGAGGTAAAGGAAGGTGTTTACTCGATGTGGGCGTTCAAGACTGCAGGATTTCATTGCAGTGTTCTGCCACAGCCAACCACTGTTTTAGCATTCAGGACACAGAGAGGGATGGAGGCAGAGGCAGAGACCAAGCAGCAGAGAGAGGAGAAGCAGGAGAGGAAGTGAAATGAGCCAAACAGGAACACAGAGGTTTTTGAGGGTGAATAAGAGACAGAGAATCTCTTTGCATTCTAGCTCTGATGCCAAAGCCTTCGCTGAACTAAGGATGCCTTCTTCACCAGGGTTTCAATGGCAGCTCTGTCATTTACTTGTATTCTTAAAATCTATTCACGCAGCAGGTGCATTCACAGAAAGAGATTTTTATAGATGACTTTTACAGGTGTTGAAGGCGTTTTGATTCGACCTGATCTTAATATTATTGTTTTAGGTATTTAGAAGCATGGTCTATGTTATTCTGTGTTCTTCACTGTTTTGACCCCTTTGTCATTGTCTTATTTGTTAAGATTTTTACTTCCCCAAAAGTGTTTGGACTAGTTTTCTTTTTTAGGTCGACCTGCAGAAGTATAGCACACTTACGTAGTAGGTAATAGCGCCACAAATGCAACTAGATGAACTGTTTTTCTTACATACAGCTAAGGATCTAGTGTAAAATTTCCACATTTCCTACCCCAACACAGCACAAATGATTTTTAGTGATATTTTTGACTGCTGAGATTTTTAGGCAATGTCCAGTTATTTGCAAGTTAATAGAATGTTTAATCTATCCAAATGTCAGACTTCCGTGTTAACCACAATACTAGTGTGAATGACTACACAGCCCCTAATATTGTGAAAATATGCATTTGTTTTCTGACAATATGTTCTCAGAAACTTAAAACCAAGATGTCTGTTTATCCAGTTTAATCTATTTATTTTTTTTTTGATTTTGTGAAAGTTTGACCTGTAACACCTCACATAGTCATGTTAATTTGATCTAAATTGCTTTTAGAACGTTTTTATCTGTGTAGTCCAATACATTTAGAAGTGTATTTCACCTCCACCAGTTGACTTATTGCATCTGCACATACAGTATCATACTGTTCTTCCATTTTCCAGGGGCCCTGCCCCTGTTCTCTGATTTAGGTAGTGTTGCAGCAGTTTCATCCATTAGCATGTCTTTTATTGATTTCAGAGTCATCATGTTAATTAATGGATTCAGGACAGAGACGCAGTGTCTTCATGCATTCAAGTTTCCATTATGTGAAACTCAATGTGACACCTACATACTCTACCACACGTCAAGGTTTAACCCATAAAGACCCAAACAACCAAAACCACCTACCAGTGTAACATGTTAAATAAAATCTGATCCACTTATCCTATCAATATATGTAAATAGTGTAAAAATACAGTTCATCATTTTTTGATGGTCATCAGATATGACCCATTTGGATGTTCAGAGGCTCTGTAGTTACTGTGAAAACACTGTCATCTTCTACAACATTGATTCACCAGAGTGGAGTTGAATCAAAGGCAGTGGATGAAGACACTTGGTTTTACATTCACTTAGCAATGTCTTTGGTGAAAAAGTCACTTTTTATTCAGTTTTCTCTTTAAAAAAAAGAAGAAAAACCCTCAAATGTAATTTCAGCATGATGATTAAAGTACATAATCAGTAAATGAAATATAGGAAAATGCAGGAGATAATACCATTTAAAAATCTTGATAAATCAGTTAAGAAAGGTAGAAATAGAGAAATTTCATTTGCGAATTGCCACTAAAGTAGTGCTGGGTCTTTATGGGTTAATATCATTGAATATTCTCAAAATATTTCAACATTTGCGTGACTGTGCACAGTTTTAAATTAAAGCTTTGGAAATAATTATTAGACCACAATGATTTTTTCTGTAGAAATGCAATTTATCATTGATTCAATACTGAAAAAGTGAAATATCTGCCAATATGGCATCATAAACAAAATACATTCTATCATCATCTATCATCTATTATGTGCATGTACTATAGTTGAGACCAGCATGACAAACACAAAACAGCCATTTTGGTGTTTCATAAAGAGGAGTTTCCAGAGAAACTCACTTCAAAAAGACTTGGAATCATCAAAACAGCTGTTCACTACAACCTCCAGGAGAAAATACGGTCTGACTTCACAGAGATCAACCAAGGAACAACTAGAGAAAAGCATTTCAAACACCACGCCACAGTGGGCTAATAATTGTTTCCAAGGCTGTATGTTTCTTTCTTTGGTCCCCAGAATAATCATCAGACTCATTTCAGTTTCCCTGCATATAGCCGCACAGCCCTGAGGAGCTCTGCTGTGGAGAGTTCAGTCCTACGATCTGACCTCAATCAGCTCAGATTAAAGTTGTGATCCCACGTCTGGCTCCCCTCACCCCGTTTCCCGATGCAACAAACCCCCAGAAATTAGTCTGAGCATGGGAGTCAGTGCCGTGTTTCCTCTCCTAATGTTATTTTATAGCCGTAAAGGATTATAACACCCTCTCTGCAGTGATAAAAACAGTAAATGGTTGCGCTGCTCTGTGAGAACACAAGGCTGTGGAATGAATAGATGGAGGCTGTGTGCAGATTAACAACACATCAGCAGTATCTCTGTAAATTATTTAGTGTTTTCTTAACAGATAACATGAAAAGAGCCCATGATAGACAGACATCTCTTTTTAATTTTGATATAATGACTGAAGTGAGTCAGGAGAGTTGAAGTGGGCCAGAGAAGTTACCACACAGACGTAGAACATTCATGAGCCCATTTATCATCTTCCTGTCTCTGCTGACCTGACTAGAACTGGGTCCCTCCTCGCTGTCTGAGTCACAGTGTACTCAAGAGTCGGTCCAACCTTCCTCTTTAAACAATAACAACACTGACTCACCCTTTAAAGAACAGATTACATCCTGTACTAAACATTTCCAACCTATTACACGCTACACTTATGTACGGTACAATGTCACGTGTACAATGTGGGTGTTTCAGGTGATTTCTGCAATACTTAAGGAAACAAAAGGACATGAACAAAACCTTTGAGGAGTTTCTAGGTTTGTTGTATAATTAAAAACAAGAAGAAAATTACATTCTTTTGAATGATTCTTAGTGCCATAGTTTCATATTGATGTCACTGTAAATACATATAGACACAGTCATGTTCATTTTTAACACGTATATAGAGCGGTGGTTCCCAACCTTTTTGGCTTGTGACCCCATTTTTAACATCATAAATTTCTGGTGACCCTAGATACAAAATGGAGACTTTTTTTTTTTTTTTTGCTAAAACAAATTTGGTTTTGGTCATATAAGTCATGTAATAGTTTGCTCTATTATGTTGCAAATAAATTTAAGTTTAGACACATTTAGTCCATATAATGTATATTATTATGGATAGAGGCAGAAAAGCCAGGTTCAGGTTACTGCACAAAGTGAGAATTTGATTTTCTTTGTTCAGGATATGTACAGTCAGTCCAGCTTGTATTTACAAGGATGATAAATAATACTGAACAAACAATAACTAAACTATGAATTATGAAAGAGCTGCAGCATCTGAAACTGACCACAGTGAACATTTGACAGATGAACAGTACAACAGTGCTTCAGTTTCAGCTTCAGTTTGTCATGTATTTTATGTATGTGATTGTTTCCGTCAACTCGCCATAGTAAGTTTTTATTTTTACCAATTGCTAGAAATTTTAGACGGCAACATTTGAATTCCAGGTGACCCCAAGGTTGAAAAACACTGATATAGAGTATTTTGTGTATTTGTGTGTTATGTGTTTTATGTTTGAGAAGTCAGGAGTCATGTTTTTTCTTCATATTCTGCACGGCGTCTGTTGAGCACTTCCACTACTTTGTTCATCAGGATGTTTCACATGCTAACACACAAGTGGTGATGGTAATATCTTAATTATAAACCACTTGCAACCACAAAATGTGATTTTGCACGGCCAATTGATATGAGCATGTTGGCATTTTATCACTGAATCGTTCTCGTTAGTGCTCTGCAGATTGTCTGCGAAGATCTGACCGACTTTCATTTAAATCACAGTGGCTTCAGAGCGTCTGCTGGCAGTGAGGATGCTGTGACACTAGCTCATCTGTACGTCGAGGCTTATTTAGCCTGCTGAGAGTGAGAGCCCACAGTTCATATTAGATTCTGTCTCTGCTAAAGTGGGGATGATTAGATAAAGTGTGTCTGGTGGAGTGGAGCACTTTTTCACTTTACTGTAGCAGCACCTGTGTATGAATGGAGGAAAGGGGTTCCACTTTGTGACAATAGCACAGAAATCTCCAAAGTCCAGCAGATTTGAATGCACCTGGGAGCTCAGGCCTCTATTACCATCTCAAATAATCTGTAGCTGTATATCTACTATAATGTGCATGTATATTTAGTGTGTTTAAAGAACACTGTGCATCTTGTTTGGCTGGTATTGTGAACAAAATTTACTCCTCTGTGCTGATGCAGTGAGCAAGTTAAAGACAAAGCGGTGGAATTAAAGCGAGCGGGTCGTAGTGAAGAAATGCAATACAATACAATACAATACAATACAATAGCTCTCATTTTGAATCCCCTCCCTACTGTAGCGTCCCCTCTGCCTGCACTTCATTCTGTCATAACACAATAACTGAGCTCTGGCGTCTTAAAAGGCATTGCAGGAGCATAGAGGTACTTGAAGAGAAAATTGCAGCAGCTCACAGCGGCTGGAGTGAAATACCATTTTGTCTCACTCAAGATGGATTCCACAGTGAGATTTCAGAGGACCAGTACAGAATCAAAATGGAGAAGGCAGAAGGGAGGAGAGAAAAAAGGGAAAGAAGCAGTGTGTGTGTGTGGTGGACAGCTTTGGACTGACAAAAAAAAAAATGTTTATGCTGCTATATGTTAATCTATAGTCCTCAGACAGTTCACCTTTTTGAGTTAAATAGCTTTTTTTTTTAATCAGTAAATTGGTTGCTGTTGCTTTTTTGGGATCAATAATAGCAATATATGATTAGTAATAAAGATACAATACTTAGAATATAGGAAAAACAATGTTAAAAAAATATGAAAATGGAAAGGCATCAACTCTAGTGAACAACCGATGCCGATATCTATATGAAAGAATGAAAAACAATGAGAGTGAATGCTCATGCAATAAACATATTATATATTTTTAAGTATTTATATATATTTTGTTTCTTGCCTCCTCAACCTCTGAGATTTCCCCCTACCAATTGTCTTGTGTAGTGATATGCATGCATGGCTGCTGGCAACTGCACACACACGCCCTCCCTCTCTTTATAGATTCCTCTTGCTGGTTGCCCATCTAACAGCCCTGTATGTAAACCAGTGAAACCCCTTCAGGACATCAAGTCCATGGAATCTGTTGTCGGTTCTATCTAGGTCAATGCTTACAATAGCTGTGCAAATTTTTTTTTGCCTTTCCTGCCTCTCTCTGTATCCCCCCTGTTTGCTTAACCCCACAAGGTTGATTTTTCTTTGCATAAATAAACATCAAAAATGCATAATGTAAGCATATTAAACATGCTTTGCTTCTTTTACACAGTACATATTAGTCTCAAGTGGAATATTAAAACATCATGTGGTTATTTTTGATAACATTACTGCAGTATATAATATTTGAAGACATTTAGGTGAAATCTCAATGCTTCCTTTTTCCTAATTGGTTTGTGTCTTTATTCAAACATTTCCAATGGAAACGGTGTGTGTTACCACAGCACTGCAGCTTAGCACTGCAGCATGAAATGTAGAGACAACACTGCAATTATAGTGTGACATATAGTGTTTTCCTCTCTGATCTATAGGGCATGATGTTACGTGACCTAAGGGAGGTGACATCTAATTTGTTAACTCATACAGAAAAGAGAACCCTGTGCACCTGCGTGTCCATGCATTTTTCATTTGGTAATTTTGACCAAAAGCTCAACAGGAAATATGACACAGACCATTAGAATCTGCACCACATAATGTAAATATGGAGAAATATGTTGTACCAATCACATTATACCTTTACCACCTTTGCAAATTTTGATTTACACTGACTCTGACTACCCCTTATTAGAATAAATTCCAAAAATACATCATGCATGCTAACTACTCTTACAGAGAGAAATCAGAAGAAAACCCAATGCTCCCCTGTTCAACTTAAATGAATTACCCTCTGCTAATCTGCTTTAGCAGCTCCCACACAGCCTTAGTTCGTTCTACCTATGGATAAATCGCTGATATCGCTGCCTTCAGACACAGAACATAGTCAAATCAAATATACAGATAGAATTTCTGTTAATCTTGGCAGACAACATTTTTCAGCCTGTAATAGAAAGTCAGAGTTAGACCTTGAAAACAAGTCATTTACCGTCATTCAGTCTGGTAGAGAATGAAAAACAACCTCTGAAGACAGAAAATATACAAACTTGACAACCTATCATAGTAAATACAAAGCTTCAATTTTTTTGAAATATTTTTAGAAATATTGTCCTGCTAATTATTATTTAATGGCATCACCTTTTAATATTAATGTGCATATTATGTTACTGTCAATCAAGCACTCCATTTAGAAAAGAACTAAAATCTAAAACCTCCTCTAGGAAATAATCCCTTATGAAGCATGTCACCTCACAAACTATGATAATGTTTTTTTGTCTTCTTGTTTTTGACATAATTATTCCAGTTTACCAAACTAGCAAAACATGTTGTATCATTAACTGATGACAAGTTTCGTTTCGTATGTTTTCTTGCTCTTTGCATTTATAATCAGTGTATGTATCAGGCAGAAATGATTGATTTAACTTCTCAAAAAGCTCTTTAACCCTGTGGAACCAGAGTGCAGCATCTGCCCCTCAAACATGACCTGTAGCTGTTACAAAACTGCTTCTCCACTACCTTAGTATGCCCACCACTGCACAGTGAAGACAATCTCCTGTAAATTGCTTTTTCGATCAGTTTTGACATCAATCTGCTCCCATGGGAATGTGGGCATCTATGTGATGGCGGGGAAGAATGTTTCCTCCCTTATGGATGTTGACAACCCCACTCAGCCTGGTTTGATCTGTAGAATTAACATAATATTACTGTATGTATTGAAGCGGCTGTGACAGCCTCAGAGAGATTGGCTTTCTATACTAGATGTTGGCGCCAGTGAGGTTATAGTGGTAGCAAGAAGTTAAAAACAATAAAAGAATCCGCAATTTTACAGAAATATAAGTTCATGAACATAATTTATACATTAATTATGTACATGTATTGTTTTTTTAAATTCTGCATTCATTTGTAATACAGTTATACAATATAATACAGTATACTTATATCTATTTTGCTGTAATGCTTCAAATGTTTGTGTTCAGTTGTACAAAGTAACAACACATTTTGTGCATGACCATGTGGGCTTTGCCAAATCACAGAGATGCTTTATTTGACCCTGAATGTACAATTTTTTACACTGTAAAAGCCATATATTCTCTTCTATGTCACCACAACTGCTCCCTTTCATGTATATGCGTTCTGTTTTTATCTTTTACAGGACAAAGATATCTCATCACATCCACGGGAGCCTTGTACATTCTAGATGTCCTGCCTGAGGATGGGTTGAATAACTACCGCTGCACAACACGCCACCGCTACACCGGTGAGACTCGCCAGAGCAACAGCGCACGTCTCATTGTGTCAGGTGAGTACTACATTCAAACCAACATCCTTTACTGCATAAACACTAGGGCATGTCTTAAAAGTACCAAAAACGTGTAATTATTTTAAGTGGGCCAGGCTATAATTATGTTCCTTTTGAATAAAAAAACCCTACCGTATAAAATTTTAGACCATTTCCACTATATTTAATCGTGTTGCAGTTGGATGTTATTTTGCTTATGCATATACTTGTGTATGCAATGGATGCTGTTTGTTCCTTTATTATAACAATAGTATAAAATGAATGTATTAGCCAGTGTAAAACATTTGTGTGGATCAGTTGTGGGCTGTGGGAGATCTGTGGAGATGAAGTAGTAGAAGTAATGACAGCAGTAGTAGTAGTAGCAGTAATGATCCAGCACCTCCATGGAGCAGGGGAGCCCCTTATATGGGGTCCTGACTGAGATCTGCTGCAGGTACGGTGCCAGAAAGTTGTCAATGATTGTGCAGAGAGGGCTGTAAAGCTGATTCAGGATTTCAACCCTGTCCTGACTAAACAGGAAGAATAGCAACAATACCTGCTTCAAGTGGTTGAGGCCCACAGGCGTCAGTATCCTGGCACAGCAAAAAAAAGAAGTCCCCCTAAAAATGAGAACATTTGCAAATTTCAAGTAGAAACATTTTGGAATATAACACTACTTATGTTGTACAAAATAATTATCATTATATAGATAGCACTCGTACCTCACAGCAAGAAGGTCCTGGGTTCGATCCCAACACCAGTCAAGTGGGGTGGGACCTTTCTGTGTTAAGTTTGCATGTTGTCCCTTTGTCTGTGTGGGTTCTCACCTGGTACTCCGGCTTCCTTCCACCAAAGACATGCACAGATAGATTAATCAGTTAATTTAATTTACCCATAGATGTGAGAGTGATTGTTTTATGTTAGCCCTGCCATGAACTGGCGACATGTCCAGGGTGTACCCCACCTTCACCCATAAGTATCTGAGATAGCCTCCACCGACCCCGTGACCCTAGTGAGCATAGAAGAGGATTGAGAAGATGAATGAATGAATGCATTTGTACAAATCAAATTATTGTTAAATGTCACAAGGTCAAATAGGATTGAGGAGATGAGCTAACGATCAGCGTCCCGCCCCATTTTGAACTTACAGGCGCTAACGGTTCCATAGCAATGAGTTCGTTGTTTTTGTAAATCTGTCTGATATAAGATACCTGGGATACACCGGTGCGTTTAAAACAGTTACTGACACAGCAAACATGCCCCCTTTCTACTACTATGGTACCGGCTCTACTCGACTCGACTGTACTCG
The DNA here is from genome assembly GCA_029822895.1 of Maxillicosta whitleyi. Taxonomy (NCBI): domain Eukaryota; kingdom Metazoa; phylum Chordata; class Actinopteri; order Perciformes; family Neosebastidae; genus Maxillicosta; species Maxillicosta whitleyi. Next base: position 6,245,947 of record JAPSES010000144.1, on the reverse strand, counting down.
GTATTCCTGTGGGGTGTTTCCATTAAGTGGATTCAGCTGGACTTGGCTCGACTCGTTACTTCGATGCGGCGCGTTACTTCCGTGTCATGTGCTCAGAGAGTTGCTGAAAACTTGCTCATTGCATGTTTTTTCGTCTGAATTATTACGTCGGCCACCAAAGACTGAATTTTCTCAACCGACCATGGTGTAGTTTTGGTCTGTCATCATGTGGATTAATGTATCGATATAATGTCTACTTCCGTATTTGGTTTTTGTAAAACGGCGGGTCACACAGAAAACTACCTGACCAATCAGTGTCTACAGTGGTTAATACGTACATGAGTCACGGTTTAGTATCGCTTGGAACAACGGCGGAGGTGGTACGAAAAAAGTAGCATCAGGTACCAGATCCCAGGTCCTTTTTCGTAATGGAAACGTAAAAAAGTGGAGTCGAGTCGATACCATGTAGTGGAAAGGGGCAATAGAGAGCCGGAGGTAAGTTATATTGGGTTTGCATTTAGTTTAATGCATGTACGGTTCCCACAGCCAACACACTAACTAGCTAGGCCATCACTAAACTAGAATCCAACCCAGTCACTTCACACATGTGTAACAAGAATGTAGAAGGAAGCACTAAACACATGAACGAGATGGCCTGTTGACTATGAAAAAACGTTGACAGTACTTCGCCATTACTAATAACAACATGCAAACATTAACCTATCAGTATAAACTCACCTTTAACAGCACCAGCACACAGCAAAACCGTTCATAGCGTTAGGGGACTTTTGAATTCTTCCACTGTGGATTAATTGATACCGAAAACAGGTAGTGAACCAACTGTATGTAGGTACAGGGTGGCGAAGTCCAAAAACCTGCACCAGTCAGACGTAAGCAGGTGCACACCGGAAGCTCCTAAGGGTCTATTTCTTTCTGATCTCCCCCAAATAGCTTATTTTCCGGATTATAAGTGCTCCGGAGCCATAAAATGCAAACTAAAGAAGGAAAAGACATATTATAAATCGCATTTTTTGGGGGAATTTTATTTGAAAAAATCTAACACCAACAATGTCATCCTGAAAGGCAATTGAAAATAAAAAAATAAAATAAGAGAACAGGCTGAATAAATGGTATGCTAACGTTACGACTCAGAAACAACCAACTGTGAACGTGCCTGGTATGTTAACGTAACATATTAAGAGTTATTCATATAACTATAGCATAAAGAACATGCTAACACGTTTACCAAACCATCAGTGTCACTCCAAATCACTAAATCCAATGACGTCTTCATCCTCGGTGTCACTTTTAAACAACTCCGGAGGTAGAAGATGCGGCGCTTCTTCCTCTTTTACGTCGGTCACGTCAGTTACCGCCAATGTGAGAATGATCAACATAGGCCTCGAGCGCCATCTTGCGGTTTAGTGTGAAAATAATATGTGAAATTATATAATAATGTATTAATAATTTCACACACAAGCTGCTCCAGAGTATAAATCGCGTCCCCGGCCAAACTATGAAAAAACAAAACAAAAAAACAAAACAAAAAAAAAAACAAACAAAAAAACAGTGATTTATAATCCGGAACATACGATAGGCCTAGTTTCGCTTAGCTGTGACATTGAGCTTCCCCCGATACAAAGTCCTTGCTTGGCCGCCATCTTATTCATTTTTCCTTTAAGTTTTGATTAATACAGCTCTTTCCTGCACGCCTTTCCACTCGAACCTTGAAGCGGAATGCACACGTATACCTGTTTTATTTATCTGAAAGACTAGTGTGATGTTCTTCAGAACATCTGTCATGTTCAACTTCTGACAAAAAAGAAACCATATTTAAATCAATAACGATCTGATGTCCTCACAACTAACTATGAGTAACATAAAATTGAAGCTGGACAAAAAACAGGTTAGTTTCACCCTACTGATGATCTATTGCTGCAATAGTAATTCTGAAAAAAAAAAAGAAAAGAAAAATCCAGACTTGATTTTTAAGGCGCATGCTAATTGACACATAATTGTTGCCAGTGTTTATTGAAGTGTACAGTATTGATAAATGCCAGACAAATGGTATACACTTTTGTTATGTGTGATTAAATGTATCTCTTCTTTAAACTAGATTGCTTTGCAGGATTGTGTTGCAAGACAAATGAATGGTAATATTTAGGATTTCGTTCAGTTTACTTCCTTACACATGGCAAATGTCCTGCAGACAGTGTAAGTTGTACTGTAATTTATAGCAGATGCTGATGAATGGGTGTAATCTTGTCTGAACACATGGGCAGAAAGACAAGCTATCTTCTAATGTGTCTTAGTCCCAATAAAATCCTTTCTTTTTGCACCTCCTCACATAACAAAATATATAGTATATAGAACTGAATCCTGACCCCAAGAATCAATATTGGATTATACTGTCAAGCAGCTGGCAACACTCACCACTAATTAACACTAAATTCCTTTCAGACCCCACCAATGCTGAGCCAGGCATCTTGGATGGCTTTGACCACCGAGAGGTGATGATTAATCATCGAGTTGAGCTTCCCTGTAAGGCTTCAGGCTACCCAACGCCCAAATACCGCTGGCTGAAGGACAACAGCCCTTTAGAGCCTGATATTCGCTATCGCCAAACCATCACAGGGTTGCTGATAGAGAGCACACAGCCCAGTGACTCTGGGACATACGTCTGTGAAGTGTGGAACAGTTATGGAAATGCTGAGGTCATGGGACGCCTGCATGTCAAACGTGAGTGTTTTACCAAGAAGAACATTGTAAACGTATATAAATGCATGACTGTAAATTGTCTAACGGTAGTAAAGTAATTATTGATATATAAATTAACCTCACTCAAGTGAAATTATGTATTATGTTGAGTATGAAAAGTGAAAGTAGTCAATTTGAATATTTTACTGTAGTATATAATTTCTTTTGAGTAATATTGCAGCCGCAATGCATATTATTCTGTCCCATGTGTTATCCTGTGAGAACCATGTTTTTCTTACAAGTACATTTTTCTGGATTTTCTTGTTTTCGTCTTTGTTATAATGCAGCAAATCCAAGAATTTAATTTGAGACCACTTAATCCCTCAGTTTATCTCAAACATTGAGAAGCAACAGAAATGGAGAGAATTAGTTTTAAGTGGATGGGAGGGGGGTGGGGGGGTCTAAAAGGTAACAAGCTGTCAGGCAAATGTAGAGTACAAAGTGCATTTGCTATGGGATGTAGTGTAGTTGAAGTATAATGTAGCATGAAATTGATTTACTTTAGTGAAGCACAACTGCTTCAGAATTGTACACAGGTGTAGTACTTGGGTAAATGTACTTGGTTATATTCTTCCACTGAAATTATTATCTACTTTTTAGCGAATGTATGTGTAGTTAATATACAACAAGAAACTAGAAAGTCTGTAGTACATCAGTGATTGTTCGTGAAGCTGATGAGTTTTATATCATATGTAGCCTTAGCAGAAGCAGAGAACTGTATTTTGTCTTATTTTTATGTCCACAGAGCCCTTAAAGGCAGTGGTCAGCCCTCGGAAAGTGAAAGGCAGCGTGGGTGGCAAGGTGTCTCTGTCCTGTAGCGTGAGCGGCTCAGATGAATATGAGCTGTCATGGTACCGCAACGGAGAGATCATCTACCCTGGCAACAATGTTCGTTTCACCGGGCTCAACCGGGAGAACCTCATCATGGAGGGCATGTCAAAGAGCGACGGTGGTGCCTATCAGTGCTTCGCCAGGAAGGGCAAGATGTCTGCACAGGATTTTGTGCAAGTCATCCTTGAAGGTAAAATGTGTGGATGGTGTTTGTTGGGGTGGAGCTGCACAGTACACCAGAATCCATACACACCAGCACTGACCAAAAGCCACACTGTTGTAAGTGTTATATGCATAATCATTGAGTTACCCGAAATCAATGCAGGGTGTTACATGTTAATGTCATCCTGCTGTGACTCTCTGTATTAGTATGATCATCCCAGACTTCACATAACAAAAATACACACACACACACTTGAATCCAATAGCTTACCTTGGCAGCGTTGCTCAGGCAACTGTCTCCTGTGGCCCGAGAGCTGTAAAAGGAAGATATTGATAATCTATAATCATGTGGAACAGACCTAGATTATCAGAAACCTGCAGCAGGCAGACATAGACATTTCAAAAGCCAACCTCTGTCTCTCACTGTGTGTCTGGGAAGAAAAGCTCCTGGATCACTGTTCATAATGAAACCTGCAGTCATGCAGTGGATTTGGCTTATGGTGTCCAAACACAAAATGAAATATATAAAGCATGACACATGCTCACTCCCCACCTTGCTGGCTTGAAGCTATAGAAGGTGGAAATCAGGTAAGACTTTGGAAATACTCTGCTTCCTCCTGCAGCTCCTTTCTCTTATATTACAAAGAAAAACAACACAACATTTTTTTTGAAGCCACTATGGTAAAGTGAAGCCAAAATATCACAGGTTGAGGAGTTGCCATGACGTTTCCAGCGATGAGGTTTTCAGGTATCTAAACTTTAGTTAAGTAAACTTTACATGTCAACATTCTGTAATATCTGTGATCTTCTGTTCCTTACATTGCAAAGACATGCCTGTTACTGTAGGTTTAATGCATCTCAGGGAAATGTTTATTTTTATGATGCGTCATTACACACATTCTCAACATTAACACTGATTTCAAAGTCAATGATTGAGATAATGACACATAAAAAACAAGAAAGTCTCTTTGTATATACATCAGTTCACATCACAAATGACCACTATTGGTTATATAAAATGTCAACACATTCAACAGTGTTTGGTCATGACAAATGTTTCTCAACTACATTGTCCGGCCAAAGCAAAAAATCACACATTCAATATTTAACTGCACCATCTTCAGTTATGATTCCAGGAGACATTCACTGTCACATCTTTTTTTTTTTACCACATAGTGCCACATTAAGGTTCATAATATATTTTCCATTCATAGTTTCATTCATTTTTTGATTATTGATGATGCAGAATCGAACCGCTGCATCCAGTCTTCATCACAT
>JAPSES010000144.1:6229900-6240840 GCA_029822895.1 Maxillicosta whitleyi | reverse complement strand
ATGGAAGGATCAGAACTATTGGTGCAGTTAAATCCACTGAATGTCTCCTGGAATCAAAACCAAATGTGGTGACGTCAGATATTGCATGTGGGTACTTTATACCAGGTTTCTCTTGGGTTAGAGTTTTCTGAAGCCTGTAAGCAGAGCCAAGAGGACAATCCAGAGGTCCCAGACCACTTCAGTTGTAACATGCTGTTAAGTTATGGCATTTTCACCCAGACCTGTGAAAAAAGTGCTGCTGAAGCATTAATGTTTAATTCTCATCCCATCTCTTCTTGTTTGCACCACGCTCCACCTTGTCCCCCACTACAGATGGGACTCCAAAGATCTTGTCCTCCTTCAGTGAGAAAGTGGTGAATCCAAACGAGCCCGTCTTCCTGGTCTGCAATGTCAAGGGTACGCCTCCTCCCAGATGCACCTGGTCGCTGGATGACGACCCCGTCATCAAAGACAGCCACCACCACCTGGGCCACTACGAGACCCACGAGGGCCATGTGGTCAGCCAGCTGAATGTCACTCACACCCAGGTGCAGGACGGCGGGGTGTACCGGTGCACATGCAGCAACTCAGCCGGGGTCGTGTACCACCAGGCTCGAATAAACGTAAGAGGTGCTTGTCAAATCAGCTCCTCCAAGAACAACAATACACATAACCTGTCTGTGTCTCTGTGTGCCTGTCTGTCCCCCTGTCTCACCGGCAGTGGGACATTGAACATGAGTGCTTGTTGGTGTTGAGAGTCAGTTTACTTGTCTTAAATTTTTCAGGATTTGTCCTTGTTTTTAATTGTTTTAGAGAGGTTTTTGTCCTCTTCACCTGTCTCTGATTTACTCTGCACTAGTCTTGATATTCTTACTTAGTAAATATGACATAATGGTATTTAATTTATGTTTCTTTGTCACCGATTTGTTTTGCACCATTTATTTAATTTAGTTTTTATGTTAACATAATTTATCCTTGTTTGGTTTTGTTTTCTTTCTTGTATTTATCCATAAATATTGCAGCTTCGTCTTTTTCTCTCCAAATTATTACTGTGCTTTTCCTACGTGCCTGTATTTTTAGGTCAAATGAATTATCCTGGTTTGCTGCACATAAGCGTATCTGGATATTGGGTTCCAAAATGAGCTGGTTTGTAAATAGCCAGAAGAAAAATATATTTCTTCTGTTTGCATGAATACATTTATCTGTGTTTTCTTGTGTGCGTGGGAGTGAGTGTTAATGTGCGTCTCTGTCTGTGTGTATTTACTTAAGCAGCCTATTCAGCTTTTTTTGATCAGATGTTAAAGCGATTACTCTGTTTCTATTTTATCAAACAGAATGGTTTCATGTGATGTGGATGAGCAGCAACATAGAAGAACCAGTTGTAGATTGTTATTTACTTTAAATAAAATAGAAATATTTTCTCCATATTGCTAGCACTTTGTAATCTGCTTTTCATTCCACATTCTGTAGTTTAATTAAAGATGTTTTTAACAACAAAAGCATTAAACACCAAAGCGCTTGGTATATCTAGTGGTGTAGTTGCAGGTGCTTTATGTAAGTTTATAGTTTTGCTATGAGTTAAAGTTTTCCTGTTTTAAAACCAGCAGATATAAATTATAGTTAATACCTTCTATGATTTGACTGTAGCACCAGTATTCATGTATTGTCTTTTTAAAGGTATATTTCCCTAATTTCTTTTCACTTTTTAGGGCGTGCAAGCATTCGTCCAATGAAAAACATCACAGCGATTGCTGGACGGGATGCCTTTATTCATTGCCGTGTGATTGGTTACCCTTACTACTCAATAAAGTGGTACAAGAACTCCGCATTGCTCCCATTTAACCATCGGCAGCGAGCCTTTGAGAACAACGGCACACTGAAGTTGACCAATGTGCAGCAAGTTGATGCAGGCGAATATAACTGTAAGGTGATGGTCCAGCCCAACAAGATGGACTCCCAGAGTGTTCATTTGCGTGTCAGAGGTAAGTCCATTAGTAAGGTTATGTTTTTGATTTAAGTATCTGATGTAATCTCTATTTCTGTTGCTAATGTATATCTCAAATACCACATAACCTCGCGTCACTGAAAGAATATGTGAAAATATTGTTGAACTAGTGTGCGACAAAAATTGTAAAAAAAAATTAAAAATACACTACCCCTGCAGAAATCTTAATTAATTGACACACAGTTTATATTTATATGTGAAGGATTATATTGGCTTCTATGTTTCCTATAGGACATTATTACAGAGTATCATTATTACACCCCTACGTCATCTGGATATATGACATAAATTGGCTTATAACATATATAAAACAACTACACATTTTTGTTTGTACATATTGTGTCATTATATGAGATTTAATTTTCACCTGTAGTTTCTACATACACTGACCAGCCACATTATTAGTGTAAATATTATTTGTTCATCTGCATTCTTGAGCACATATCTAAAATGTCACTGTATTCTGGCATGTAGACATGGTCGACATAATCTAAGTGACTTCAGTGACTTTGAACATGATTATTGGATGCCAGCCAAACAGGGTATTTCATGAAATGCTGATCTATTAGAATTTTCACATGCAACCATCTATAGGGTTTACAGAGAATGGGCTGAAAAAGAAAAAAAATATACAGTGATGGGCAGTTTTCTCTGTGAAAATGCCCTTATTTATGCCAGAGATCAGAGAAGAATGAGCTGACTTGTTTGAGCTGATAGAAAGTCAGTGGTAACTCGTAGAATCACTAGTTATAATATATGCAGAAGATAATCTGTAAACACAATACATCAAATGTTGAAACAGATTGGTTATAGCAGTGGCATATTCATTCATTGTCCACTTTAAAAAATACACCCTGTACAAGCAAAGTGTATTGAATAAAGTGTACTTTGAGTGTGTGTATGTATATATACAGTTCATACATAAAAATTCACTACAGCTTGTATAAGACATACTGTATATAGTTATTTATGTAGAAGTTATAAGTTCTATAACAACACAAGCAACTTCAAATCTGTCAGTCTGTTTTTCATTGATCAGTGACAGACTTATAATTTATGCTATTATAAAACTGAATTTGATAGGAAGTTTAACCTGTGGACCCCATCATTTTGGTCAATACAACATTTACATTTATCGTCTTTATGCAAACGCTTTAAAAGTGAACGCACTGGGAAATGCATTATTAGTGAGATAAATAAATTGACACAGTAACACAGAGAGTCTGACAGCAATATAAATAGATATCAGCAGACTTATAAATTAATCTGCCTGATATGCCTCAGCACATCAGGGTAACTATTGAAGACTGCATCAGTGCCGAGGATATCACGGAGCACAGTGACTAATCTCCACTGAGATCTTCGAACCTGTAATAGGTAATACTGAAAGGGCTTCCCCATTAGGCCCCATTTTCTTCCCTCTGTACAGTACGTGAGGATGTTGTCGCCACTTTACACTTTCCGTGGAGCGAAGGAAACACAGGCCAAGCAGCAGGGGGAGAGAATGTGAAAATGAAAGAGGGAGAGAGAGCGATGATATAAAGCAACTCTTCCCAGTGGTGCTGTAGTGAGCAAGTGCATTTGTTAATTTACTCTGCTCATGCTTAAAATGCGGAAGTGTCTTTGGGGATCCCTGGAGTCCATTATCTCCACTTTGTTGTGAATTAAATAAGCTGCTAAAGTGCTGCTTATTTCAGTGTTATTTGAACTCACTGGACACTCAAACACAGATGACTTGTGTGATGGCTGGAGATTTTCTGGAGAATAAAGCACAAGCAATTTGAATACAACTTGGACTATATCTGTGATATTATGCGGCTTCTTTTTCTGCATGTGATCAATGGAAAAATTAGTAATGGATGTCATGTCCATGCTTAACAGCCTAATATTTATTTTAATATATCAATAATTGATGGATAAAGTCTAAAGCTTTCTTCTTTCATTTTGTTTTTTTTTCCATTTTGCTTCTCACACTGAAAGGACAAAATTTTCCACTCTCAGAAGGACAGGAAATTACTGCTAAATGCTTTGCTATTCAGGTCTTTTATAGTCCTTCGGTGACCCCTTTAAAGCAAGATAGTTAGAAGATTGTAAGATTACTCTGAAATAAGGACGTACTGCCACAGAATCCAGAGGAGTTAGGATGGACTTTGACTCAACTAGACTCAAGGCCGAAATCACATTTTTTTTACGTTTGTTTCACTTTCTGTCTTTGCAGTCCCTCCCTACATTCAGCCCTTTGAGTTCCAGCGCTTCACCATCGGTCAACGCGTTTTCATCCCGTGCGTGGTCATGTCAGGTGACCGCCCGCTGGACATCACCTGGCAGAAAGATGGACGGCCAATCCCAGTCAGCCTGGGCGTGACCGTGGACAATATCGACTTCACCAGTTCCTTACGAATCTCTAACCTCACACCCGACCATAACGGCAACTACACCTGTATCGCCCGCAACGAGGCTGCTGCAGTGGAGCACCAAAGTCAGCTCATTGTCAGAGGTGAGAAAAGGGTGGATTGTATATCCATTCTCACCTAGAGGGTCACTGTTGTCTGTAGTTTTGTAGTATGTATGCTGGTTTTCATTTTGACCATCCCCTGCAGCAACATCCTTAACTTTACAGCTCCATCTATTAGATTGGATATGAATGCTGCTTCCTGTGTGTATGTGTGTACAGTTCCTCCTCAGTTTGTGGTTCAGCCTGAGGACCAGGATGGGATCTATGGGAAAACTGTGACTCTCAACTGCTCTGCTGAAGGCTATCCACCGCCCACTATTGTCTGGGAACACTCTAAAGGTACATTACACACAGCCAGCAATGCATACTACCTGCAAAATTAAAGTTATTATATGCGACCAAATATAGAAATCTCCAAACTCTAGACCAGTGGTTCTTAACCTTGTTGGAGCTACCGAACCCCACCAGTTTCATATGTACATTCACCGAACCCTACTTGAGTGTAAAATAAAATATGATTTTTTTTTTTTTTTCAAATTCATTGCCGGTGCAAGGCTAGACTTGCTGAACTTGGCATTACAAATCATGCAGATAGGATGCTGACTCCCATCCTGTTCTGTGATACATGAGAATCCATATTGTACATATTCATCTGACCACTTTCTTTTTTTTGCTTGACATACGTAGTTGGTATGGATTAAAATATGAAGAAAGTAATTACACGACGTACTACCGTGACATTCACACGTTGGATCACTCCTGAGTGCATTAAATTCCTCACAGCACTGATTGGCCAAGCAATGTCACGTGATCATCTGCAGCCAGTGATGGCCAAGCGGGGCATGTCATTGCATATAGGCATGATGAGTCGGTGTGTCTTGACCTCCGGCAGAGACCGACTCACCGAACCCAGATCAAACCCAGGTTAAGAACCACTGCTCTAGACACTCCAAGGTCTATGCAACACATTTTTTGGAATTGTGTGCTTTTATGCTATCGTAAAATGTCTCCAACAATGTCCAAATTCAGTTCAACTTATCAGCATATTCAATTTGGTCTTCTGTCAATTTCATCACATTCCCTTTAATAACATTAATCTATACCTGCAGTGTTTGTTCATTCAGTAAAAAAAGTGACATAACATGAGTGTATGTTACTACAGACATAAAACTATAACATTACTGCACCTGTGGACAAAATTTTTGTCACATGAGATAGGATGTCATAAGTCATATGTTGTTTGCAGATGATTTCATGTTACAGCGCCCACTGCAGGTAGGGGCCAGGGAATGATTTTCTCTTTAGAAAATGATGTTAAAATGCCTGATCTTTGAGTTATTTATTGTCCAGGAACAATGGAAAAACATGTTAAGAACCTTTGTCTCAACTGTTTTGTACCCTTCACCCTTGTGTTATGGTATAGCTTTCAAAGTAGCTAAAACACTTAACTGACAAACACTGACTTACACTTAAATCAGATATTTACGTAAAAGACATAAATACTAGTGATCAGTCCATCCAAACTGATCACTATCAGTAGATGCTCTAGTTGTGGTTTTTGGACATATTTTCGTACATTGTAATGTTGCTACACTGTTGTTGTTGTTGTTGTTGTTTTTTTTTCTTAATTCAGTATCTTTTTAAATTTCTCAATTCAAGCAAAAAAAACAAATAAAATAAAAATCTGTCCGTGGAAGAAGTGAGAATGATCTTGGAAAGATTTCTTATGATAAGATTTTCAAGATCTATTGTCCAAAAATAAATAACTATATCTCACAAGTTACTCTTTATGTGATGATCTTATTTTAAGTGTGATGAGATATTTAGACTAGAAATGAGAAAAATGCACTTGGTAAGATTTCAATTTTTGCAGTGTACAAACATATTGATGTAGGAAGAAAATCATAATCTCTCCAACTTGGAATTCAAAGTGAGACAAAGGCTTTTTAATGTAAAGCAAGCTGTTCTGTAACCCACCCACACTGATCCACGTCTTTAGAGACATTTGACTGGTCCTCTGAGACTCATTAATCCAGTAATGTTACGTTAACTATAATGTTAACAACTATAGCATAAACAGCCATAACAATAACCACTGTGACATTAATAGCTGTAATGTTAATAACCATAACATTTACAATGACACACTGCGGTATTGGATGCTTATTGCTAAGTTAATCCACAGCTGTCGTTTGTTATCTGCGGTAGTAATAGTAGTGGCTTGTATTGCCTCGATCACATAAAAACGTTCAGTTAGTTGAAAAACAGTCCCTCCTTAACATAAAGATCATGGATGGAATATCATCAAATTTAGCATAGTCCCACACTTTCCTATATTTTTGTCTATTTTGCTGTTGATTTGCTCTGAATTCAACACGTCATCAGAATCACATGATTGTGAAGTAGTGAAAATGGCCACTCCCATGATCCCACATTACTTGACTATATCACAACTACTGTAATGGGTTTTGTTTTGAGCAAGACACTAATAGATTTAGAAAGTACATGTTCTTTTTAAGATTTTTCTTTTTTTTTTTTCATTGTCATTTCTATGCGTTTAGAAGACATGTGTAATTGTCTTAAGGGTATTTTTTGTTGCAGCACTTTACGCCACACAATATGCATGCGTGGTGTGCCAGCAGCTTGTCCAAAACAGGGTCGCATCTTGTGTTTCTTGAGGGAGATAAGTGCTAGACACAGCTGATGTGGCAGTAGTGGTGTTTTTGCAGACGAGTGGGTTCCATTTGCTTTCTCCACAGCCAGTGTACGAACACATACAGGCTGGGGGCTGGGTATCCACCTGCATCATTAGAGAATCATCATAGAGAGACAGGCATCAATGTGAAAGACAAAAGCAGATAGATAGATGGATACACAGAGGCAGCATGGGCTGAGCAGACAGACGGTGAAAGACAGGAGACAGGCAGGCCGGCCAGCAGCAGGTGAGTTCAGCCACTTGAGCAGGGTAGATGAAGAGGGGCCCCAGGTGTTTGCTCCATCATCCATATAACCAGGGATGAAAGCTTCACCAACATAAGGACAACAACCAATGAGCGCTGGTGCGTATGTGAGTGTGTGTGCTCGGCCCTGGGATCAAAGGAATGAAAGAATCAGATCTGTTTTTCACCCTTTGATGGGATTTGTGCGTGTGGGCGTGCACACGTAGATGTAAGACTGGCAGGCCTCATGCCTGATTAACACTATATAACCAGTCCTGATCAGTATGGAGGGATCAGGCGGAGCAGTGTCTAGTCGATCTGAATATTAGAAACCAAGGGGCAGTAACCACGACTTGAAAGTGGAGTGAGTGTGGAAGTATCTTAACTGACAGCCTAGATACGTATTGGCTTCAAAAAACGCCTGGCTCCTGCTATCTTCCATTAAATAACAAATCAATATAATTTTCTCCAGGAGTCATTATTAGCTTATTAATGTTATTATGGGTCTCTGATAACTTTCCTGGTGGTCCTTTTCTAAATAATACCCACTCATTTGACATTTGCTCTCCTGCTGCTCTCAAAACTTCTGTTCCTTGAATAAAACATTTTCCCTCCAGATAGCTCTACTATGTTTGTGGTTAACATGATAGCGTCTTAAGGTCGGTTACCAGGGGCAACCACTATTCTGTCTGTGTTGCCATGGTAATGCTATGCGATGCTTGTACCTTTTTATACACATTCTATACATCCACATAACAGGAAGAACGTCAGGTCAAGGCTCAACACATTCAATTGTTGGACAATAGAACACAAGTCAAACATGTGCTTAAATAGAAAATATCACAAACAAACTTCGAGTCCAAGATCAATGCATGTCCTGAATAATTTCCTAAAACAACTGACCGATGCACTATTGGACTGGGTTACCAAGTTTGTCACAAGTGTTATTTCTCCAGAGCTAACATATGACTGAACAAGTCAAAGAAGAACAAAAATAAAGATCGCTGGTTTCTGATCATAGTTTGGTTTTATATGAATTAATCTTTTGCTCTCAACTAATGTGTTATATTGAGATTCTGACTAAGAGTGAACAGGTAATACTTACAAGACTATCAAATGACTTTAATATGTAACTGTTGCTGTTTCAACATGTCATTGTGTAATTGGTAATATTAGCTCAGCCATTACATTTTGTGTGTTCTCTGTTCCACTGTCTTGTGGAAATATGGTCAGTTCTGCCTCCAGACATGGCAACACGGAGAGTCCTGAAACTCATACTTAAAGCTTAAAAACTGCAGTACAAAACTAAATGGGTCATGTTGTGATGGCTACCTCCATATCTTTTATATATACAGTCGAATGGGACAAACGGAAACCCCTTTTCAGTGTGTTCTCTGGCCTATGGGACATTCCACAGCCATTTTATTATATAGTTCAAACTGTTCATTAACACGTTTTACACAGGATAACAATCAGAGTATAGAAGCAATGAAAATTACCTTGGAAAAAAATGGGTCTAGGGCAGGTGACTTGGGAAGCTATTGTCTAATTTGTTGTAAGCCAGAGTGCAGTTTGTTCAGAGAATGGCTGTCTGGCATGCTTTTACTGCAACAGAGGTAGCTAAGAGCCAGATGAGTGTCTCTGGGAGATATGGAACAGTAAGTAAAGGTCAACTGCTATTAGCATAACGACTAGCACTATTTGGATATGCAAAATCCATAATTCAAGGAAGAACACATCTGCCTCGGTCTACCTCTCTCTCCCCCTCTCTGTCTCTCTCTCTGTCTGAGCCAGGGGAGCAGGAACAAAGTCACCACTTGACCCTTTGCTTGCCACGGCCACTTGACTGCATTTTAATTAAAAAGCAAAAACCCACAGCTCACTAAATGGCCTAATCTCTACACGCTAACTTTAACACGATGCTAATGCAACGTGTGGCTCAGTTCACACATGTGTTTAATAGTACATGAGCAGGGTGGTTTGCAGTGCTTTCATCATTACACGAGCAGACCACGTACAGTTAGGAAAGACATTAGCTTACTATTCTGTGTCAGTGATATTTCCTACAGATTCATGGCTTCCCCCTTACAGTAAAAATATTAAATGAACTAAAAACATATGCCACACATGAAATTTACGTAGGTTTTGGGTTATTTTTAACCTATATAGATCACATGTAAAACCAGTATAATTGCATGTGAAATGTGGGAATTGATTGATAGAAATGTATTATTCCATGGGTTTCACATGCAAATTTGTACCAATATCACGTGACCACATACACATGTGAAATGTACGGGGGGCGTTCTGAATGAAACAATGACTTTTAGTCATTTTCAGATTACAGATAAACAACAAATTAATTCATTACAGTTAATCAGAAAGGAGTAGTAGTAATAGCACCAAATATGCCAAGTTCAGTTTTTTTTTTTTTTTTTACTTCATTGATGGATTTTTATAGAGTTTTTAAGAAATTACAACCCATCCCATTCACCAGAATAAAATTGAACCAGAAAAAAAGGAAGGGGGACGCTCTACATACATTTATTTACATGCCTATTTACATTCGAGATTCTCACTGAAGGCACCAGTAGAAATATAATATGCATCTCAGTATTTATGAAGCAAACTATGTCTAAAACAACATCTCCAAATACATGTATATAACCATGATAGTGTTTTAAAACCTTGTGATACTTTTTGAGGGAATGGAATATGGTTATAATAACATCTTGATCTTTCTGAAATAACAGTATTATTAATATTTTTATTGTTAGGGTTTGGCTCTGACAGTCTTCAGATGGCATTAAGGAACGATAACCAGGCTTGGTTTAATGAAAATATTCTTTACTGTTTCCAAGGTGTTAATTAAGGTTAATAACTTAACCTAACTACAATCTTTTGTAGACCTGTAGTTGTAGTTGGATCTGAACTTTGGTGTCCTTTGATAAAGACCTGGATTTTGTGTATCACCCATTCAACCCATAACACTAATTTTAACTTTAATTGGATCTCTGAGGTCATCCTGAAATTAATGATGTACTCTAATATATTTAACATATATCTTAGTCATGTTATTCTTCTACTGGGCAAACGTGAATGCATTAATGTCAATAATAAACCTAGAATTATTGGATATAAAGAGTCATGAAATCTCTGTCCACATCAGTCTTTGGATCCTCCATGCTCAAGGCCAACAGCAGGGCCTCTGTGCTCTCCTCTGCACCAATCTGCTGTCCTGTTAAACATGAGCATTATGTCTGGTCTGATTGCATCACACCAGCAGCTCGGCTGGATACACTGTGCTCAGCAGCTGTTTGGCGGTTTAAGGATTTTGGCCTGGTGTTAAGAAACATGTTTTCAAACCTCACTTAATCTGACAGGCTTTGTCATCAAATCTGTAAACACAGATTCGTGGTCAGTAGAATACACACAGATGCACACAAATTCGAGGTCATCTTCTTCTTATGAGCTGTACAACATGTAAGCACTGCGCATATTTTTAATTTACAATTCAAAATCTAGACAAACATTTCTATATACCATAAGAAGATGTGTGTGT
>JAPSES010000144.1:6210040-6229800 GCA_029822895.1 Maxillicosta whitleyi | reverse complement strand
GAAATAGGTGTATATAAGTTAAAAACTGAGCAATGAATTTTAACAGTTACTTTTAATAAGCAGTTATTGGGAGTTTATTGAGGGAAGACTGTTTATGTAGTTGTAGACCAGGGGTGTCAAACATGTGGTCCCTGGGCCAAGAGTGGCCCACCAAAGGGCTTAATCCACCTTGCAGGATGAATTTGAATGTCATACTCATTTTAGTTCAGGTTCTACATACAAACCAATGTGATCTCAAGTAAAATATTAGCATAATAACTTGGAATTAATGACAACTCCAAATTGAAAAAGGTAATATTACACTGTAAATATTTACATTCACAAACTATCCTTTAACAGTAACATGTGAATAACATGAATAAATATGAACAACCTGAAAATGAAATGCAATTTTATCAATATTCTGCCTATTAATAAATGTTTTGTGCATGTGTAGATCCAGCGTCATCTGTAAGTCACATTAAAAATAAGTGTGTTATTATTAAATCTGTTATTAAGTGTGTTAATAATAATAATAATAATATTGAGATATAATGTAGAAATTATTTTAGTTTCAAATCCCAAACTCCATAATTTTAACAATATTTTGCCTGCTGTAACACGAATGCACAAATACAAATGATAAATTGAGGCATAATGTTAAAATTGCACTTATATTTCTTACTAAATTTTATTTTTTTCCACGTTATTCACATCTTTTTTGCGAAAATACAGTTTGTAAATGGAAATATTTTAATCATTTAATTTGATTAAAGCAAAAGAGAAAAATTTGGAGTCATCACTTATGGGTTATTAAGGTATTATTTTACTCATCCGACCCCTTTAAGATCAAACTGGGCGCCTGAACTAAAATGAGTTGTTGTACCCCTGTTGTGGACTATAGTCATGCAGACTGATGTAGTAATAAGAGCTTCATAATGACTAATAAACTGCCCTGTGTCCATTTATACATATGCTAAATAGCAACTAGTTAATGGTATAATATGTGTGTCTCATGTGTTACCATAAAAAACGTGATTATTATGTTTGAATGTGTTTTTTCTCATTATTAAACAACTTTTTTCATCTTTATTCGTTTCTCCTACCTTTTTTAATATTTTCAACATGCTGCAGGTGCTGGTGTCCCTCAGTTTCAGCCCATTCCTCTGAACAGTGGCTCTCGTATCCAGCTGCTGAGCAACGGGTCGCTGCTGATCAAACATGTGCTGGAGGATGACAGCGGCTTCTACCTGTGTAAGGTCAGCAACGACGTGGGAGCTGATGTCAGCAAGTCCATGTACCTCACCGTCAAAAGTAAGAGCCTGTGTCTGATGCACTATCAATACCAGCTGATGGATAGAAATCAATGTATACTTTAAAGTCAGGGTGGGTGCGATGATAAGGTACTATTACATGTACTTTCGCAGCTGTGAGGTGAGCCAGGGAGCACTTCTAAAAATAAACCAGCCTGAATTTGGTAAAGAATAAAAAATGTGAATATATAAATGAGTTAAAAGCTGATTAACAAGTTCAGCAGGGAAGCTATGCTGAAAAAATTGTGATGCAGTTACAACATTGAGATGATCTTCAGCTAAATAAAAACATGATTTTATAAAGTCATAGAAACATACAAATGTTCCAGTCATCTACACAAATTGCCAGAAATCATTTATATAAACATATTTACAGTTACATGATTGCTTTATTCTCTGTTAGTCTCCACTGTACTGCTGTGTTCATGGTATGTAAATGACAGTTTCCTGCTTCCAGTGAGCATTAGCATTTACAGTAGCTCCCCTATAGGGCTAGAAGTGGCTCCTCATTTTTTATGGTGCTTAAAAGCAAGTGGGGCTTATTTTCCCTTTGCCACTAGAATGTAAGAAGCCCCTCTGATGGACAATCTTACCTCTGCCCATTTCTCTTTTTTTTATGTTCTTCTTTATCTCTTAGTAAATTCCTTAAGACTAGTATATAATAGTGTGGGTTGCTGCATATATACATTTACATCGAAGTAGATGTTTAAACCCACACGTTGTATTGAAGTAACAGTGCTTTATGCAATTCTGACCTTTGACCGGTGCAAAACGCAGTGGAAAAAAATCATCTTTGTTAAATTTGCCAATAAATCATAGTTTATATTATTATCAACCAGGCATGTCAAATGCTGCATATATTTGTCACAGGATTTCAGCCTTCCAATGTGCTCTGTTGAGAAACACTGCTGTGGAAAGCAGTGCCATGGCAGCAGGCTGAGAAACGATCATGCTCTCTGTGTTTTCATACGTCAGTTCGCTGACTGTAGCACCCAGTTGCTATGCAGCAAGTTGACCTATGGCTGCACTACCCTTTATCCCTCCATTTTCCACGAACCATAGAACAAACAATGCTGCTGCCGCTATAGAAGGCTGAACTTCAAATTTCATCTAAAGAAAAGTCAGACAAACAAACACCATCCTGTGCTCGACTGAAAAGTGCACATAATAAATTGGACCTGCGTTTGTTCATCATACACTTTTCATACTGTGGCTGCCGGAGTCCATTATACCAACTCCTGTCCTTCAGAGTGAAAGGCTCAGCTCACCATTAACACATTACAGTGAGATGATATAGATCAGTAATGAAATCAACCCTCATGTTGTATTGAACTAAAGATCTTATCTTCTTGGATTTTTGTGTCCTGCAAATTGAATTTTCTCTGGTGAAATTCTTTAAATCAATCTCATATTATTTTAGTTCTATGGAAGAGTCTCATCTTTTTTTTTAGTGATTTGTAAATGCACTGTTGTTATAATTAAGGATAAAGTCAGTGCACTATATGCAAAACAGCAAAGAGGCTGTAATTTTTTTCTTTGTATTACACCAACCTTGTTATTGTCCCCACATAAAGTCATTGATTGCAGTCTATAGGGGTTCTAAATGCACTTTACATTTAATATTCTTATTTTAATCACCTATTTTAATTTGATTTGTTTATTTAAAAAAAAAAAAAAACAGTGAGTGAGCTCGAGCGCTTTAGATGAATTTTTAATGTTTATTATCTCGTATTACCACTACTATGCAGTTATTTCTATTACATATGCACAATATACAAACCTGGATGCTTGCATAAAGTGGTGGCAGACACTGGTGTGGCTAACCTGCTTCTGAATGCCTTCAGGACAAGTTGTAAATATATAATCACCAAGACTGAAAATGAAATAATAAACAAAGTACAGTTCTCATTTTGTCTATTTACCACTGAGTTATACTTCTGTCTGTTAACACCCTCTATGTCTTTGTTGTGTTTGATGATGTAGTTAGTATTGATGTGTCATTTTGCAATTAGAACAATTCACATTATAGGAAACAGCTGAAAGTTTCCCATAATGAAAGCCTATAATTCTAACAATGCTTCAGTCTGTCCAGTCTCTGCTGCCATTGGCTGCTCAGTCATTACACACTGGACCAGTCACACGTGTGTCCCTCATCAACAGATCACATTTCATGGCCTTTAAACCCCAAACACTGTACACGTACGCTCAAGATGCCTTCTGTAAAAGTGTACTTTATCGCATGAGTGGTTTGAAAAAGGGAGACTATTACTGCGCTCGCATTCACCAACACCACTGCGTCCAGTTCTGTGTGTTTATGTACATCAGCGTTTCACTTATTTTCTTAACATATGGTTCACGTTTTACTGCTTGCATATAATCACACATCTGTTTACATTTGTAAATACACATATTGTGAGTTGTGTACTCTCCTCTGTGTTTGCACGCAGCTTGTGTAATTGTGTGATTGTGTGCGTTTCGTAAGACGTGGGAACTCTTGAGTGCATTTGTGCCTCATTTAAATCCATCAATACTTCAATTAGAAGCCGACGAAAGGCTCGAGGGAAGAGCAGTCTGCATGCTTTTCTGCTATTACACATTTTGTTTCTTACATTTTTAGCAGAGAGAGTAAGATTAAAAAGATAAATAAGACATTATTTGTTTCATTTTATATCCTTGTTTATTTGCTGGCAGCTGTTTGTGTCCTCAAAGTGACTAAATCCCCCTCTGCCAACAACAAAGCATACATTCATTTATCATTTACAAACCTTTTTTTTTTTTTTTTTTAGCACCATTGAATCATTCTGTCAGCAAAATAGTTTTAATCCCAGATGAATATTATAGAATGCCATCATAAATTTAAATCCCTGTAAATTGGCACTGTTCAATGCTCTTTGCTTGCTTTGATGAAAGTCCTCTTACTAAATTATAGTTTCACCAAAGTGAGGCTTGTAAACTGGAAAAAAAAAAAAAATGCTCGTCTTCTACAGTGGAAAACCTTTTTTAGGTCCAAAGAAAATAAAATGTGCAGAATAGAAAGGTGTATTTCTAACCTAAGGCTTTTATTAAAATCCACTTTAGGAATTATGTGACATGTCACAACGTCACCATTAAGTTAATTAAGATTTGGTTCACATTTTATAGCATGTGAATTGTTTGTTTCCTGTGATATTATACTCTGCAATTTTGTTGCACAACTGGCGTAATGCCAAAAAAGCCTCTATTCTATTCTATTTTATTCTATTCTATTCGCTACATCTGAGACTTTAGTCATTTGTGAAGAGCAGCCTTTTTCAGATACTTCTACCTCCAGCCTATCTGCGAGACTTGATGGTTCCAACCTTACCTCATGAGTCACAGGACCAGAGAGTATCCACCTCTGTGAGCTGTATTTTATTTGCCCCTCTAAACCCCCCTCCCTTCACCTCTGTGCCTCTCTGTGTCTGTTGCCTCCTGCTCTATCCCCTCAGCTTTCACTTCCTCCCTTGTCTCACCTCTTCCCACTCACACTTTCTCCTCTACCCGCGTGTGTTTTATTACCAGGCCCCTGTAATATCGCTGGATATTAAAAAATATACATCAACCGAGCAATTATGGGCTATCAAAAAGAATAGGTTTAGCCCGGGGCCCTGCGAATGCTGCACAGTAGATGCATAGAGATGAGATGAGGAGGAAGCTTGGAGCCTCCTTGAGCCATTCTCAGCACAGGCCACTGAGGCGAAACCCTGAATGGTGAAGACTGTAGAACATTTGAGTAAAACGGAAATCTGCTTCACTTGGCAGTGGTTTTCGAATACATGAACATTTTGGTATGTTTCATTTACATACTTACATCCACTCACATGCACAAGGTCACAGACATGATGGAAACATCTTGAAATGCACACAGATGTATCCATGCATCATATGCATATTCATACATACTGACAATGGGCTCATGCATAGAATAATCACAGATGTAGTCAAATAAACAGTTATAGCGTATATGCATACACACATGTGTGCTGTCACCATGCACCCTCTCTCTAGTTCTTTGAATGAGCAAACATGAGCTGCGCTGATAACTTGCACTGCCAAGGCATCAGATTTAGATGGAGAAAATAGCCCCTGTTAAGGAGCAGTAACATTTAGAGAAGGGGCTGAGGAGACTATTTTAATAGGACTCACTTAAAATTCATAGTTGCTATGTAAAATAAATCAGCGATTTCCTGCACGGGGGCAGTGGGAAAGGGGATGATGGTGTAGGGAGAGGGAGGGGCAGCTAGTGAATAAGAGATGAGGTTTAAACGTCGGCAGTCCCAAGTCTGACACGTTCCATCATGTTGAGGGTGGGTGGGGGTTGAGAGTGCACACACAGCTACACTGAGGCTGACACACACCGCAAAACATGCACACAAATACACATAAACACAGTACATTTAGATTTTAGTTCTCCGCCTCAAAGAAAAAATACACCATCAGAAAAAACTAAGAAACATGTTTAGAAGTCAGTGTTTTTTTTAGTTGGTGCTCGAGGCTGCTGAATGTGTGATTCGTGTTTATGTTCGTGTTAATTGCCTTGCTTTGCACACAGCCCACAGTCTTCAGTTTAGAACCTGACTTATACGTATGTCATGTCAGCCAATACAGTGGGTGACAACAAACTGCAATTTAAGATGAAGTGAGCGATTCTAATCCAATATGATTTTTGTCAAATCCAGTTAATATCCATTTAAAGTTCTTTAAATGGTCCACCATGAGTTTACTGAATAAAATCTGTCATTCTAAATGGAAAGAAAAACATGCCTCTGAGGGAACACTGAAGAGAGAGATGAGTTTATTTTGGTTTAATTAACATGTCAAAAGTGCCTCGCAGGAATTGCTTACTTCACCTTTAAATGCACAGAAATGAAGGTCTTCTCAAACACTTTTTTCAATCACATACTTTGCCTGTTATTATACTGAACATTAAGAAAACTTGATTGTCACCCGTTCTACCTACCCATTAGTTTTGTGGTATGCATTTAATATTTAAGCTCATGTCTATGCATAGCCACAAAGTCTAATCACACAGAATGCATAAAAACACTTGGGATTTGAGATTTAACAATTTTACTCTTATCTTTCCCATTTCATGGTTTCTTAGAACAGGTTTTATTTTCCACTCTGAAACATATCGAAAGCCACATTACAGGAATGAGTTTGAGTATTCATATACATATTACCCTTGAACATGAATATAGAAATACATATAGAACAAAACAAATGCAAACGTACCACACAACATGTATGTACATGTATCTGTATATGATTCAGTGTCGGAAATAAATACTTTCTGCCTGCTGGTTGAGGAACAGATTGGTTTGGATCCAACTAATAACACATCAGCGAAGCTCAAGCACTTCCAGTCTATTCACACAAGTACAGTGTAATAAATGACTAATTACAGGCTGTTAGTACTTTAAGTGCTTTAATTGACATGTGATTTTCTACCCTTTTTAGCACTCCTAACATGAGTAAATCATAGCAGATCAGTGTCAGTGCAAAGTCAAAACAAATTACTACAAAGTTATTTACAATTACAATAACTACACTCACTCTTTGACCCATATGAGTGTTGAGTACAGTAGATGTGTGTTATTTTCAAGTTGTGCCTTGGTTGTTTGTTAATTTTATTTTGATGCAAGTGTGTTCATGCCCACACCTTTTTATTGTCTCTGTGCTCATGCATTCTGTACTTGTGTTGCTAGTATCTGTTTCTGTCTTTGTGTACTTCTGAATGCAAATGGGTGTGCATGTGTGTATATATTTGAATGTATGTGTGTATCTGTGTGAGACAACAGCACGGCCAGCGGACTTGTCTGCTGTGTATGAATAATCAAAGCAGTCTCTCTCATCATTAAATCATCGCTGTCCTGGTGGGAGCCCAAGGAGGGAGATGGAGTAAGAGAGAGAGGGAGTGAGAGAGAGATCATAGTTAGCGCTGCAGGGGTACATGCTCTCTCTCTCTCCTCCATCGTGTAGTGTGGCTGAGATGTGTCATGAACACAAGTCTTTTCTGCTCTCACTGCTCGCCCACTTAGCTCCCCCAGACACAGCCGCTCTCATACACTCACATTCATACATATGCACACTCAGTATAACACTCAGACACGTGCACACAGACACATTATTCAGGAGAGCACAGAAATCCATGCAGTGACTCAAAGACGCATATTGCATCTCTTCTTAGAGTCCAAGGCCTAGAACCACTGTTACACTGGTATCTGTCACACGTAGTTGCTGCTGCTGTCCTTTTCAATGACAAAGTATTTACATTTTTAGAAACATCTGGTTACTGATGTGATTTCTGTCTGATATCGAGAAGCAATTGGTTGATTAATTAATCAGTATGTAATGTGCAGTAAAGGTTCAGTTTGTAATATTTGCACCCGCATGTGGATTTACGTAAAGTTTTGTTTTGTGCATGGAGAAGTTTGTGTTGAAGTCTGTTTTGTGCATGGAGAAGTTTGTTGATCATAGATAACTTCACCCTGATTGACACTTACTCCCTAGTTCTCCTTCCACTCTTCTGCTCCTCTACATTAGCAACCTTCTTGTTCAGAGTAGGCTACAGGAAACAGGAAATGATACTACAACTTGTAGCATCATTTCCTGTTTCACTGGTCATCTTATGGTCATTTGAGTGCATAAAATGCATCCTGTTGTCATACTACTACTATCCATGCTATGACAAAGAGCAGAGTTCGTGGATGAAGCTGATAAATATTAATGGTCATTTTAAAAACAAATGTGGAAAAAAAAGGTTTGGCACTAGCTGGCTTAGCTAACTAACATAGAGTTTCCATTGTATCTACCAAACCTGATGTTTATGGATTCCCTGACTTAAAATAATTATTTTATGGCATGATTGCCACCTTCATGCTTAGTGTTTCATTTCTCAGCCTTTTATATATGCACAGTTCAGGGGAAGGTTAAATGAAGTAATGATTTATATGTATGTCAATATACGGCTAAGTACAAAGTTACAGCACTGCTGTAAATAGACCAGGAGGTTAAATAGTATAAAGACAGTTAGATACAGTTATATCTTCCAGCATTTTACCTGCAGTAGATTGTGGTTTTGAGTCACATAAATGTAGCCCCTTCTGAATTCTAACTGCTGCATCTTTAAAGAAAGAAGTTGATGTAAGAATGCAGGCTCGGAAATTTTTGGGTGTTTGGACCTACAAAAGATGTATGGCACCTTGAGATCAGACCTAACAATTGGACTATAAGCATATCTAGGTACCATTAGCTTTAAAATACTATTAAATAGCACTAACAAAAGAATGGTTTCCAACCACAACACATGCTTAACATGAATGCAAATCTATATGATGAGCCATTAAATTCTTTTTAGCAACATTGAGCGTCTTACCCACTTCTAGTCTGAAATAAAAGAGAATTATTAGAGGATTGTTTTGATTCTTTTAAAAGACACAAATCAGTATATTTTCCCTTTCTATTTTGCTTGTTTTACCTACTTTATAAAGGTTATGATAATTGTTGAGTTGATGTCTATAAAGTCAGTACTGATAAAGATTAGCATATTCATTCACACAGCTCAGAGCCTCAGACGTTAATATGGTGTAATCCAATTCTGGAGTTTCACACTTAAGAGATCATTACTGTAAATATCACCTGAAAGTCTGTATGAGTGTCATAATCAGGAGACAGCTTCATGCGAGTAGAGAGAAAAAGACCGAATGAAATAAAGTGCGAGAGTAGTGTGAGTACAGCCTGTGAGTAGTCTGGGTGATACATTCCCCACAGATACCCATTCTGCTGAGCTACACACCTCACACACGCACACACTCACTCACACACGTAGACTAGATATGTTGCTAATGAGCCTGGTGTGTGGTTACGGAGTAGAGCCAGACTGACTCCACGCTTAGACCGACGGGAGTTCAGTTAGGAGTCACTACTTTCTTCTCCGTTCCTCCACCTCTTCTTCACTGTCGTTATCAAAGCTGGTGCAGGCTTACCTGAAGGGTTCTGTTTTAATCTCATAGTACTGTGGAAGATAGGTAGACTTAACCAAGAGTTCACAATGGTCCCTGGAGTGTTTAACAGTTGTCATAATTGTCAGAAAAATGGAAAAGAAGGAGTCATCAGTGCAAGATAATGCACACAGTTAAAAATGTATATGTGCGACAATTTCTTTTTTTTTCTAATAATGCATTGTTTTATATGTCGAGGTGATAAGTGGTTCATCAATATATTAGTATGGTGATATTAAAGCAGTTATTTCTATTGTGGTGTTTGCTGAGAGGTGAACGACATAGTTCTGTGCATAAATATTTTCCCACTTTCTCTTTATCTTCCCTCATTATCACATCATTTTTCCCCACCACCCTGTCCTATGTGTCACCTGTGTCCAGTCCCAGCCATGATCACCTCTTACCCTAACACCACATTGGCCACACAGGGTGAAGAGAAGAGAATGAGCTGCATCGCTCATGGGGAAAAGCCCATCATGGTACGCTGGGAGAAAGAGGAGCGCATCATCAACCCTGAGACGAGCCGATACGTGGTCACTGTCAAAGAGGTGGCCGATGAAGTCATCTCTACCCTTGTGGTGAGTGCTATAAGTTAAGTTTCACCGCAAGGCAAGCTTATTTACGCTGTATTTTTTTATGAAGAGCCCCCGCTGTCAGTCATTTATTTTTATTTTAAGAGTAAAGGGCAGAAAAACATGTGGATGGAATATATTCAGATAATCTTAAAAATATTCAATATGAACTGTAACATAGGCATGAAATATTAAAGAGCTGTTTTTCAGTTCAGAATACTGTTTATCTAGTTCCACCAAACACTTTTCTGAGCTGTAAACAGAATAGCTGTATTGAAATGCATCAATGTTAGTGATAATGCACATAAAAAGTGACAAATATGTGAAAAAAAAAAAAAAAATCTTCTCGAACCTTTCCACTGTGATGGCATTCATTGAACTTGTCCTTCATTTAGATTTTGCCAAACGTCATTGACTTTCTAATGGATCAAACTGAAGCCTTGTTATCCCTCTATTCTGAGCCACTGGACAGTGACTTTATATCAGAAAACAAACCACTGCCTTAATCAGTTAATTTCCCCGTCAGTTTGAATCTGAACTAATACAGTAAAATGCCCAAATAACAAAAACACATGGCTTTAGTTCCTAATAGGAAAAGACTACATGATGAAAAGAAAAACTAGTGCAAATATTATCAATATAATTAAATGAATATGGCTTTTTTTGACCGGGCTTTCTCAGGCATTAGAATTAGTGTTCAGACTAACCCTTTCAGAGGATAAGTATCTGCAAAAGTATGTTGTGATTCTCTGTCATTGAGACAGAACTGAACTACTCCTGACTCAAATCCACACCTGGAGACTCAGACACTGATCACCCTGTCAGAACATTTCTGACTTTGTGATTATTTTCAGAATCATTTGATAGGTTCAACTCAGAACAGGAGTCAAGTTCCACATTAATAGTATGACCAACCATATGTGCTGCAGAGAACAGTATGTGCCTTGGATAGTGGCATAGTTACGTGTGCTAATGTAGACAGTAATGGTTGAAATACTTCTGGATGTTTCTGTCCCAAGAATACAGTAAAAATATTGAAATTTTATATTCAGATATCAAGTTATAAAACAGAAAAGATAGGCCACTTGGGTAAAATCTAATTTTAGTCTCACTCACCCACTTGAATGTCTTGTGTATGGTGTCTCTCTTTAGATTATGCCAACTGTCCGTGAGGACTCAGGGTTCTTTTCCTGTCATGCCATCAACTCCTTCGGTGAAGATCGAGGCATCATACAGCTGACAGTGCAAGGTAAGTTTCCTCCACTGCACAGACTCTGCTCACAGTCGATGTTTATTTCAGTGAGTCTATTTGGAAGACAAAATTCCCTCTAGGAGTAGTAAAGTTTGCTTCATTTATTACTTAATTCATTCATTTATTAATTTAATTGCTGCGCAGTGTGCAGTCTATCCATAATCCCTCTATGGGGAAATCACCCACAAAATCAAACCAATACCTCTGTCTTGTCTGCCTTCTCTCCAGTTCTATTTCCAGACCTCCACTGCAGAGACTCTCTCTCCTACTGTCTCTCTACTTCCCTTCTCTTACACTCTCTTGTGTTATCACTATTTTTCAGAACCGCCAGACCCTCCAGAAGTGGAGATCCGGGAGGTTAAAGATCGGACTATAGCTCTTCGCTGGACCATGGGTTTTGATGGTAACAGCCCAATCACAGGCTATGACATTGAGTGCAAGAACAAATCAGGTACGCACAAGTGAAGCATGAGTTGCAATTAATGTACATTGTAATAAATAAATGTTCTGCTGAGACTTATCATTCCTAACTGTCTGTCTCTTGTAGCTTCATGGCTTTCAGCACAGGTAACCAAAGATGTGTCACCACAACTCAACCAGGCCACTATTATTGACCTCCACCCTTCTTCCACTTACAACATCCGTATGGTTGCCAAGAACATTATTGGCAACAGCAACCCTAGCAATGAGCTCACCATCACTACGGATGAAGCAGGTTAGTGAGGTTTAGTACATTTGTAACAGTGATATGTAATTTGGCTCGCATAGACTTCAGTGTAATTACCCAGGCCAAACTATTTCTCTAGAACATATTATGATCTTCACTACCCCTAAATAACATTTGGTTTAAATATTCATTTGGCTATTAATTTACTTTACAATGTTGCTGTCATTGTTTTAATGCTTTAAATCTGATCTATTGAACACAGACACTCTGTTCAAATGCCAATTCGGAAATGAACTACTCGGATATAGTGGTTCTTTAATGGAGATAATTATCTTTTATATCTGGGAAACACATCAGTTCACTTTTGCTTTTAGTCAGCTCTATCAGCGTTCACTTATCTTCTATTGCTTATAATGATCCCCCCACAGGCTGAACAGCACATTAAAATGGCACATTTTACTGGATTCATTGCTTAAAAAAAGTCATAAAATCCAAATTAAATAAATTATCTATCAATTCCCACATTATTAAAGGTTAAAGATGATGATGTAACAAGCTTTTCTGATTATCATAGAATTGAGTTTGAAGCTAAAAGGTGCAGGAATTACCATGGGGAAAATACATCTTTGACTCAATAGCACCATCTAGTGAAATTGAATTGTTGTCCATTGTAGATCTTCTGTTCTTTTTTCATCATGCAGTAATGATGATGTGTTTATTTTGAAGCTCCTGATGGTCCCCCTCAAGATGTTACTCTGGAGCCCACCTCCCCACAGAGCATCAAAGTTTCCTGGAAGGTGAAGTTAATTTGCACATATCTACACACACCATAGGGCACTAAAGTAAATACTAAAACACACACCACAATGTAAGCAAACTGATATATTGCCTTCACAAATTCCTTTCTGTTTTTCTTCACTTATTCCTCTTCTTCTTGCAGCCTCCTCAGAAGCACCTGCAGAACGGTGTGATCCGTGGTTACCAGGTGGGCTACAGGGAATACAGTCCAGGTGGGAGCCACCAGTTCACCATCATCAGTGTAGACACAACTGGAGACACCACGGAGAGCATCGTACTGGACAACCTGAAGAAGTTCACTCAGTACAGTGTGGTCGTGCAGGCGGCAAACAGGGCAGGCACAGGACCATCTTCACAGCAGGTGGTCACCAAAACTCTGGAGGATGGTAAGAAGGAGTGATATACATGTATATATGTCCATAGATTCAGCTTCATAGACTTGTGTTTAATATCCTATATTTATTTGTGTGTAATTTCATCTACAAATACAGCTTATGATCAACTGAATAGCTTTATAAGTTCTGTTCCATCACCCCTTCAACGCCAGTGATGACTAGCACTAATATTCTTGTGGAAAGGCTACCATCTAGTGGCAACTATTTGCACTATAGCTATATTTGCAACTGCTTCCCACAGAAACCTCCATGTAAACCCTAATCCCTCACTCTGGTGTTTTTTAATCAAAATCATTTACCCTTCATTAACTCCAGGAGGAGGTCATTTTTAGCTGTCTTCTAACCGTTAAGCATCCACAGTTTTGTATAAATCATCTTTTTTTGTGTGTGAATGAGTTCTTAATGCCAGTGACTACAGACAGACATTTTGTTTGGTCTGGGTCAAAGGTCACCTTCATAAAAAAAATACCTTAATTCCATATATTCACATTTTTTTAAACCAAATTTTAGGGTCAAAATTCATCTGACTCAAATTGACTACATACATGTAGTCTTCAACATTTCGTGAAAGAGAAATAGATAGAAATACTTTATTGATCCCAAGCTGGGAAATTGTCCAAGGCAGTGTTTAAGAAGTGTGACCAAAAAAGGTCCAAGTCACACTAGTTTTGAAAACTCCATCTCAAGACTTTATTCACAGATATCTTCCAAATTTTATCTGAGGTGTCTTTGGACAATATTATGACTGCTGCAATACAAAATGAATCTTGAGCAATTTATTATGATTTGAATTACTCACAGCAGTTTGTAATCCTTTTTATTTATTTTTATGAACAGTCATATAGTATAGTCCATATATTTAATACTTTTCATTTAAATAACCATGTATTTGAATATTTTAGAGATTTTTTTCTTTTAAACCTAACATCAAAGTTTTTTCAGTTATATGTAATTTATATGGAGCCATTAAATCACAAATTTAAAATATTGTCTCACGCATTGAGTTTCTATTTTGGGACAGCAGATATTTGTTTACACTACTGGGATACTCTGTGTACTGTTTATATAAGGTTCCTTAACCAGACATTCACTCTTATTACCACTTCAATAGCCTCCATTAAGCCTACCGTCTTATGATATGACCCTTCTTGTGTCTCTTGTAGTACCATCTCGACCTCCTGAAAATGTCCTGGCAGTAGCAAAGTCTCCAGAGGTCATCTCGCTCTCTTGGATGCCGCTGCCCAGAGAGGCCCTCAATGGAAACCTGCAGGGCTACAGAGTCATTTACTGGGCCAACCTGCCTGATGGAGGTCTGAACAGCCAAACACACGCTGATACAGTCCTGTTGTATGGGTTTATCCACTAGGGGAAGCTGCAGTATTGTCATGATTTAATGTGCTGTTATGTGTTGCAGTAAGGGTGTTATTATTGGATAATAATATCCCAAGTGGTAACTTCATCTTAAAATTATATTTTGCAATATCTCAACATAAAATTGGTTATTTCATGATAAATGACCAGCAGCTGTTTATGTCATTACAGGACAGGACATTACATTACAGTGGTTTATTTACTAGCCTAGTCGGTTATTTGAGTCATCTACTGTATATTGGACAGAGTTTCTCAGGTGTTTTAGAGGAATCCCAAACAAAATTAGATTTTCACAATATTTCAGCCACATTATCACAGCACGATTGTTGTTTCAATGTTAATACTGGCTTGTACGATACACTATATATAGAATTTCTGTGGTTCCTGTGTTTTTCCCTTAAATGTGCATTCTGCTGTATAGCAGTGATCCAGCCTGCAGTCTGGCTGGTCTTCATCAATAATTCACAATGCAATAACTCGGCAAGGCCTATTGCATTAGCTGTGAATGACAGGGCATAAAGAGGATAGAAGAGGAGACGTCCTAATGATACTAGTACTCATGTTGTACTGTTTATACCATGCATTCAACACTTGCACACCCATTCCTACTTCCTACACTGAAGATGTTCTTGCATTCAAGTATCTCCTGTCCTTTTTTAGAATTGGGAGAAATCAGAAATGTGACCACCAGTCAGCCCTCTTTGGAGCTGGACAGTTTGGAAAAGTACACTAACTACAGCATCCAAGTCTTGGCCTTTACCAACGCTGGAGATGGTGTCCGCAGTGAACAGATCTACGTGCGCACTAAAGAAGATGGTACAACCCATTAACAGACATTGCAGTTGATTATTTCTTCAATCTACTGTATTAAAAACACAGCTCTGAGACTGTGGTGTAATCTTGTCTTCTAGTTCCTGGTCCACCAGCAGGGGTAAAGGCTGCAGCCTCGGGCACTTCAGTGGTGTTTGTCTCCTGGCTGCCTCCAATCAAACTCAATGGCATCATTAGGAAATATATCGTCTTCTGCTCTAACCTGCATCCGATGGTAATAGCATTTGTATACCATGAGACTCTTGTTCCCGTTTCTCTCCAGTATTGTCTCAATACTACTTAACATCCATTCTTTTTAAGTATGTTCATCCTGATAAACTACTGAATGGTATTCACAGCTTCATTTCTCCACACTGGATGTTGTTGTGACCCAGTGATACATTAACCTTTACTCTTTCTGGTTTACAGGTAAAGAGTGAATTTGAGGCATCTCCAAATGCATATTTCTACAGGATCCCTAACTTGTCTCGGAACAGACAGTACAATATATGGGTGGTGGCAGTGACTGCTGCTGGGCACGGCAACAACAGTGAGAAAATCACTGTGGAACCTCTGGACGAAGGTACTGAAAGTGGAATCTGTCTTGGGCATATGAATTATAATTCTATAAGAATGTGTATGTAGCACTGTTTAAAACAACAGACATATAGACTGCAGCCTCCCTTCAACTGTCTTTAGTATTAAGCAGTTTAGAGAATGATTGAATGAATGAATGAACGAATGACTTTACAATATACTTTGACATATGAAGAAAAACAGGAAGCTCAGAAATAATTCAATTATCAGACACACTGCCACGGTTATGCTAAGCTTTAACATTGAAAGAAAAGCTGAAAATTAAGAAAAGCTAACACAAGGCAAGACAAAAAAACAAGGCAAAATTTGTAATATCAGTCACAATAATTAACTAGAAATAACTAGATAATAACTAGAACAATAACAGGTCAATAAAAGCATGACAATAACATAAGTGACAATAAGAGTACCATGTCACATCACAAAAACAAAGAAAAAGGAGTAGCATAGTAGAGAACCAAGGGATTTCAACAGTAAAGGCAAGTTTAGGTTTGAGCATCTACTCCTGAATAATCAGAAGGGTCTACAGTGATGAGCTGGTTTCTTGGGGTTAATAATTCAAATGTATAGTTTGGATCCAGACCCAAGAAAGCTTTAAAAATGATCAGTGATGAGTGGTCAATACTCTTTCTCAACAGAGGTTGTTTTTCTGAGAAGAGACAGAATAATAGCGTATCTATAATAGTATTATAATAAAATATATAACAGCGGTCATGTTGCTATTTCAATGTAATGCCATAGTATTAGTGGATTATATTTATGTCGTTTTTATTATTATTGTATTATTTCAAAGAAATATTAATATGGTTCAGATGTTTATGTACAAACACTGAATTGTTTTGGCCATTGTCGTATAACATGAGTCTGTTGTTTTGGTGATAAATGCGTCATCTGTTTGGACCATCCACAAAGTTGAGATGCCCTTGATGATTTCAGTTCCAGCAAGAATTCTCACCTTTAATGGAACAGTGACCACTCCCTGGATGAAAGACATCGTTTTACCATGTAAGGCTGTGGGAGACCCTCCTCCTACCATCAAGTGGCTCAAGGGAAAGTAGGTCACACACACTCAGTCTCAGCACACATAGAAAGTTTTGCTCTCGCTCTAATTGTGACCTAGTGTAACACTGATTTCTGTGTTTTCAAAGCACCAATGGGATGCCCACGCCTGTCCTGGTGGATGGTCGCCGCAGTGTTCACAGCAACGGCAGCTTCATCATCCGTACAGTGAAAGCAGAGGACTCTGGGAACTACAGCTGTGTGGCTAGCAACAACTGGGGGTCAGATGAAATCACACTGAACCTGCAGGTTCAAGGCAAGTATTAGAGACTGAAGAAATGACTAATCACCAAGAAGCATTAATATAAACATGGTATAAACAGAGAATCATATCACATATATATGTAACCAGTAATTTATCCAACGTCTATGGATTGGCTACATAGTCAATGTGGCTTTTCTTTCAAAAATAAACACATGTTAAAACACACATTTCAAATATGTTGGAACAGCAGGGTTATATTTTTTAATCATTAAAAATTTAGAAAACAATCTGAAGTAGTTTGGAATCGCTTCAACAGATAAGTATCCATGATTATTTGACCACATTTTACTTTCCCTGCTTTCTACTTTTTCCCACTGCTGCAAACATACACAAATATAAACATCAATCCAGCTGATGTCATCATGTCTATGCATGTACTGATGTCAACATATCAATTGCCTCTATATATGTGCCAAGGTTGAAGTAAATTGAAACAAAATGTATGTTTTTATAGACATTTGGAATGTCACCCATTATAGGTAAATGGGAGGGAAAAAAAGATTTAAAAAAATAATAATAATAAAATAAAATTTTTACTCTGACCAACATTTCCCAAAATGTAACTACATCTATGCTGGGTCACTGACAATCTATAAACTCAATTTGGTATGAATTCAACTTCTCCTACCAACATATGAAATCTTGAAATTTCGCCCATTGTGAGTAAAGGGGGAAAATTTATTTTTAAAAATTGATAAAAAAGTTTAACTTTGATGTACTGCACCCAAAATGTAACCAGATCTATTCTGGGCCACTGGCAATCTATAAACCCAATTTGGTATGAATTCAACCAGTAGTTTTACTGATAGAGTGTTAACAATCAAACAAATATACCCTCCCCTTCAGGGGCCAGGGTAATAAAACTCCTCAGGATCATCAACTTAATAAGTTTGACAAAAGTATTCCAACAGGGGGCACCATATTACAATTTCAGTTCGTCAGCCATTTACACTAAAATAAATATTTACTGTGCATCAACGTTTTTGTTCATCCTCATATCCACAGTCCCACCTGACCAACCACGCCTCACTGTTACCAAGACTACAACCACGTCAATCACATTGTCATGGATACCTGGAGACAACGGAGGGAGCTCCATCCGAGGTGAGGCTGGCACACCCACACCAAACAACAGCAGATTAATTTGAACACTAAAGTGGATGGTTACAGCATGAATTTGATGTACATGTACATAGACAAAAGGTTTGAACTACTATAGTGAATATAAAAACAATCACCTCCCTGGAGCTGCGTACAATCCCCAATGTCACCTCCTCCTCCTGCCTCTTGTTTGTCATTATGCTGGGGTTGGGCTGAATACTTGAGTCCTAAAAGCGAGATTAAAAAGCAGCCGGAAAGATTAGGTGTGTTTAAGTGAAAGATTAAAGCGCTCCATCTTAAAGAAAGCACAATCAGAGCCAGACTATTTGTGGTGATTTATCATTGCTTCTAATCAAAGGGTGCCTGTCTCAGGAGTTGTAGTCACTATAAAAGCTTTTCATGAAACCTTCTCTGTGATATTTGTTTTGCCTCTCTGCTCAGAGCATCATCCATCACCAAAGCAAATGCTTACAATTGTCTCTTTTTTTTTTTTAGCCATGTTGGCAGTATGGCTCTGTGAGGGTGAAGCATCCTTTGTCCTCTGTAATTAAAATGATATTGGTGATTTCTTATTTTTCATTATGTGTAAAAGCAACAGACATTCCTGTATGTTTTTGTCAACCTCAGCTTACTTGAACTACATAGACAGAATAAATACTAGACACTTAAATTATAACCGCACTCTAAACATGCGATGAAGAGACACAGTATTTTCCTGCAGACTGATTCTCATTATTTCCTCTCCAGGTTACATCCTACAGTACTCAGAGGACAACAGCGAGCAATGGGGCAGTTTTCCCATCAGCCCCAGTGAACGTTCATACCGCCTGGAGAACTTGAAGTGTGGCACCTGGTACAAATTCACCCTAACGGCCCAGAATGCAGTGGGGCCAGGGCGCATCAGTGAGATCATTGAAGCTAAGACCCATGGGAAAGGTGAGAGAACTTTGTTTTCTCTTGTATATTTGCTCTGTTGGTAATCAACAAATTGTGTCTAATTAACCAATACTGGAAATTAATACATGTAGGTAAAGAATTTTATTACAAAGTTGATACAATTCTTCTTAAAGACTTACAGTAGAATATAAAACAGATGTAAGTGCACCATAAATATATAGAAATGAAGGAATTTAACTGTGATGACACCAAATAAGGGCACAATTAAATACCCCAACAACCATGTTGAATACATAGCAAAAAATTGTTTGTATTTTAACTGTTATGAAATGGCCTATATCTCTGATTGCAGTACTTGAAAATCCAAAATCTTTGAATATATATGTATTTTCTAAAATGTAATCACTGCAGACAAGATTTTTTTCAACATCCTTAAAGGCCATTTTCAGTGTCTGAGCAGTGAGGGCTTCAAAAACTGCACTGCACATCACAATTAGCTCTATAATTTTCATAGGTCCACCTATTAAATTCAGATTTAGTTGGGGACAAAAATATCCTTCTACAGCAGATGAATTTGCAAATATCCCAATAGGTGGGTTGCACTTACGTCACAATCCCCCATCACGGGAGCGCACGAATTTCAAATGGTGGACAACCTGGGCT
>JAPSES010000144.1:6182806-6209940 GCA_029822895.1 Maxillicosta whitleyi | reverse complement strand
AAGGGTGTTTTCACAGTGTTTTCAATGGGCTGCAGCACCAGTTGACCACCATTTAAGGTTAGCGCGCAGATGTGACGTAACGTGCAACCCACCTATAGTATGAAACTGCATTTTTTTGTCATATGTTCTAGTTTAAGTTTCATTCTGTGTGTGTTTGAGAACCATGTCAAAGACTTATTCCCACTACTCTTGCAATGGATAGTAAAGGGTTTTCTCATTCTGAACACTTATTTTAGAATAGAATAGAATAGGTCTTTATTGTCACTGACACATTAACAATAAATGTTTGTATTAGCAGTAAAAACAACTAGAATGAAAAGAACTATATAAAATATCACAAAATACTGAAAAATCTAAATAAAGCTAATGCTACAATCCAATTTAATGCAATCCTTTTATTAATTGTGTCTTTATCCTGTTGTCTTTTCCTCCGCAGAACCCCAATTTGCCAAAGAACACGAGCTCTTCACCAGCATCAACTCCACCAGGGCCAGGCTCAACCTGGTTGGCTGGAACAACGGCGGCTGTCCAATCACCTCCTTTATACTCGAGTACCGAGCAGTGGACTCCACCACTTGGACCACAGCCCAGCGTACATCTCTGACCAAGAGCTATATCCTGTATGACTTGCAGGAGGCGACCTGGTATGAACTACAGATGAAGGTCACCAACAGCGCCGGCTCAGCAGAAAAGACGATCACCTTTGCTACTCTTAATGCTGATGGAAGTGAGTTTGGATTAAGCGGACAACTACAGAGTTGCAGAAATGTCACAGGATCAGGACACAGATATTTTAAGAACGTGCCCAAATATAATGAGATGTTTTGGGCATGTTTGGACCAACAACAAAAAAAAGAAATCACACCTGCATAAGCACAGAAAACATATTATTACATTTAGCATCAATACCATAATTTAATTGTCAATTAAGGAACTTTATCATTTTAGAATCTAGCTTTTAAGCACTGTATGCACTTTTAGAATATATTTCAGACCAGGTTGTTTTGTCAGTCTTTGAACAACCTGACAGGTATTCTGGGCACTCACTTCAACAAAAGAAAAAAGAAGGAGAAAAAAAAAAAAACAGGGTTGGTCTTTAGATTCTCCACAGGCCATGTTGTAGCTTTATTTGCCTCAGGCTGCAGATTGTATCAGTCAAACAAAAAGAGAAACGGTACAGGCTTTAAAGATGTGGTGAGAGCTCTGTGGTATACTCCAGACTATTCATTAATTTCCTTTTAAGAGTTTTGCAGAGAAGTGTAAGCTGCCTGTCAGGATATAATGTGCGATGTGTGTGTGTATGGGGCAGTGAGGGAAGGTGAGTGTGTGTGTGAGATGATGGTATTGTCAATTTGACAGCGGTTCTACAACTCGGCTCAGCTGCTGATCTGCAGCCCCGGAGAATTACAGCACATATTCTATTTCTTACAAACCTGATGCTCTGGCTTTGTTTAGCTGCAGGCTCCAGTGAGAATACCTCCAACAGTAAATGTAATGAATTTTAGGAAACGGCAAATATGAAATCATGCAGAGACTGTTTTTTCTAAACTGTAATGATCATTGATTTACATAGGTTTGACCTTTGACCCACTATGAGTGTTGACTTTATGAAGGTTTATCTCCTTGTGTCTGTTTGCTTATTCCAAAACATGAAAGCCAGACATCAGATAGATAGATAGATATGACTTTATTTTGAAAATACCAATTTAAACAGGACAATATGTGGAAATAAATCAGCCAAAAAAGAAAACAAATGTCACACAATGTATAACTATTTCATTGTGGATCCTTAACAATATGCTACTTTATGTCTGAAAAAGAGTAGGAAGAAGTTGAGCTTATATTATCCTACCCCCATTTTGCATGACTTGGCTAATCTGCTAATGTATACAGTCCATAACAATGAATAGGTCAATTGTACAAGTAATTCATTCATCAGACAGGGGCAGTTGTTTACCTACTTTATTAGTTTGGACTCCTGCAGCCTTCATCAGAAGTGTCACATGATGTGCCGTGGCATGTCTTAGAGGCTGCTCAGAAAGATTTACCCGACAGAATCGGTCAGTTTACAATAGGTCTGTTTATTTTAACAGCGATAGCCCTGGTATGATTATGGCAGATGCCTTTTGTTCATCATTCTTCTCTCTCTATGATGGTATTTCACATCCATATCACAAATGTAATAACCTAAAATCATGTCTTTACATTCTATGTAGAAATGACTGCTTTTCAATATTACTTTGATATAGACTGTGCTGAAATGTTCCGATGTTTTCCTTTCTATGAAGGTACCATCCCTCCCCTGCTGAAAACAGGAGATCCCATCTCAGACAACATGTCCGGCAGTGGAGGTTTGAAGATGGTGGTGACCATCACCTCTATCCTCCTGGTTGCTGCGCTGGTGTTCATCATGCTTATGGTGTTAAAAAGGAGAAGACGGGAGCAGAGGCTGAAGAGACTGAGAGGTACATTTATTATCAGTCTGAAAACATCAGAATAGAATAGAGGAGAAGAGAGTACTTTATTGAAATTGCTCGTCTCTCTCATCAAGTGTATATTTATACAAATATTACAATTACGTAAATAGTTATGAAGTCTAAAAGTTCATTTAAACATGATGATGGGTGCCAGGATGGAGGGTTAGAGTTCAGTTCATGGGTTGAAGCTGTTTCTTAGTTTGGACGTATGGTATTTCAGAGCCCTATTGTATCTAACAGTGAGAAGTGGAGGGAGGTGATATATTTATACAGTAAACTAAGAAACACATACTTCACATATTTATTACTTACACATAATAACCTACAAAATAAGCACAGACAGAAAATGAAGTTGTGTGTAAATGAAAACTAGAGTTTTTTCTGCTCTTCAGATGAATAAATGAACAGAATGAAGAATAAACACTTTCCTTTATATTATTTTAATCATTCTTATGTGCTTTTGCCTTTTTGCAAGAGGCCTTGTCAGGGATTGTCGAGTACTTCCACTGCCGTAGCTTATCAAATGGGACAGCGCTATTATGGTATTAACTACCTCTTTGCTGACTTCACAGATGCCAAAAGCCTGGCAGAAATGCTGATGAGGTATGTATGTTTAATTTTAATTTATGCTTGCTGCTTTCCTTTAAGCAGTGAACATAAATCACAATGCGGCGCAGAGTTACATTACCTATCACTAAAAATCAAATATATTGCACGCAGGATATGCTGTCCCTCTTTCCTCCTTACAGCTACTTATCAACTTAAATGGAATTGAATTAGCATTTCTGCAATACAATGCAAAATCACGCAGCTGGAAAGTAATGAATTCTTCTCGTTAATCTCAGTAAGAACACGAGGACACCAGACACAGTGAACAAGCAGCAGCAAACGTTGAGAATGCACATCGACATCCCCAGAGCCCAGCTTCTCATCGAGGAGAGGGACACCATGGAGACAATCGGTAACATGCTTCACACACATACGTTGCACCTTTTCTGAACCACTTTCAGACCGTCAGTTGTCAGCCTCTGGGGTGATGTTTTCTTTCTAATCTGTCCTTTATTTTCTTGGTTTCTGCTTTCTTCATCTTCCCCCTCCCTTTTTTTGAACCCTTAGATGATAGGTCCACTGTGTTGCTAACAGACAATGACTTTGGGGAGACTAATAAGCAGAAGTCCTCCACCGTTACCCATACAGTCCATTACCAGTCTCTGTCCCAGGCCACTGGACCTCTGGTGGACGTGTCCGATGCCAGGCCTGGAACCAGTGAGTCCCACCACCGTCAGTGCTCAACATTTATTTCCTTTACTACTAACACCAATACTGTGTGTCTTGTGTTACTAATAACATAATGTGCTTGGTTGAGTTGGATATTTTATAATTTGATTGCTTTATGGTCTTGAATCTTGGTCATTTTCCTCTTGAGTTTCCATTGCAGTTATACTCATGCAGATAAATGTCAGGCTAAAATAATTTTGTCAAGGCTTCATAAAATACAAACACTGGTAACAGCATTTTGTAGTACATTCATCTAAATTACTTGCAAAGGAAAAAAGCATTTCTGAGCCTGACCATAGACTGCCCTCAGACAGTTTGAGCTGCCTTCCAGCGGTGAGATTGCAAACGTAGCATCTGTGCTGCAGAGCAGCCTCTGGGCTTCTGGTGTTTGAGCTCCACTGAAGCAGAACTGATGAAGAGTAGCGATCTCCCTGCCTCTTCTTGACATGTCCTCACCTGATTGCCCTGTGCCCATGCTCAGTTGGGCCTGACTGCACACATGCACCTGCAAAGTTCAACTCAAAAGTTCAGATTAGTGTTGCACTGAAATGATTTTGTGCAGACAGTGCAAATATTTATTTTACACCTATTTTGGGCATTGTATATTCACATATTTACTGTAAGAAAGTAATTTTAATTTTATTTTCAATTGTGCTTTGTTTTGAATAGTCTGACATTAGAGACTTAGAGATATTGAATTGATTACTGTTTTTACTATCACTCATATTATACACATGCATACAAACATATAATATAAAACATGCAAAACAAAATGCATTAAGCATCACAGTTCTGTGCTAACACTTACTTGCATACGCAAACAAAAGCCTGACAGCCATCACAAAACACAAACTGATAGCATTTACACACCAGGAGACAGTTATATGATTGGTTCATTTTACGTGACCAGCGGGGCATGAACCCAATTTGCTGACTGCTCCATTTTTCACACCGCTGTTAGCCATCATTTCATCCTTCCATCCCTGCTGATAGAATTACTGTCTGACCAGCTACAATTACCGGCTATTCTTCTCCACATAGATCTAATCCAGGACTTTTCTAAAGAGTCTCATTTTGATTTGGCCCAGCAGTGAAGCCTGTCTGGGTCAGGTTGAATATGATACTATTTATAAGTCTGCTTTGAGACGGTGCATGCATGGCATTGATGGTAATATTCTTTTCAGGGACATGTTGGATGATAATGTCTACTGTGAACAGTCTGTGAAGTTGTGCCATAACACTGCATGTTTTTTGTAATGAATGAATGAATAAATGCATTAAAATAAAAGTCACAATGAAACGATCTAATCAGATGTAAAAGTTCAGTGTGTAAGATTTAGAGGAACAGATTACAGCACATACAGTGTCATATAATTATATCTTCATTTATATGTAATCAGCTGAAAACAAGAAATTAAATTAGTCATTTGCATAATTTTCCATCATTTTGTGTTTCTAGAGGAGACATATTTTATATATTATATATACCCCTGCCGTATGGGGGTGGGGGTCTATATAGTAATACCAGCAATTCCATCCATTCGTTAGGTCCAACATTTTGTCATCCAGTGCAAAGTTTAATGGCCAAACTTCAGATTTTCAAGTTATAAAAAATGGCCAACTGGACCCTACAGAGGGGTGGTTAACTAGTATGTTGTTTCACCTGTCTCTTCATCCAGACACATTCTTATCAGCCTGAAATATTATTGCTTTTACACTCATAACATGTTATGTTCTTTTTCAGAATTTCAACAAAATGAAATACTAGAGTAGTTCAGCTTTATGACAGGTGCTACTACCATTAAAATTATTACTATAACCTACTATTTTGAATTTGGACCCTTTAACAAATACCCCCAAAGCACATTGAATAGGCAATGCTTATAACTAGGTTTTTAAGCAGCCACCGTAGGGGACGATGAGGCAAAGGGTACTCCGTTTGATGGAGTCTTCAACCTTGCCACTAGATGTCGCTACATCTTACACACTGAACCTTTAAAGCTAGCAATCAAAAATGAATGCACAAAATTACAAGGCTCTGTTTTATTACTTCTCTTAAACATCTGTCCCGGCTGTCCTCTGCAGATCCTACTGCCAGACGCACTGCCAAAGCTGGTCCTGCCGCAGCACGGAGCCGCTACGCCAGCCAGTGGACCCTGAATCGGCCACATCCCACAAGCTCCTCCCACACTCTGACCACTGACTGGAGACTTCCGACTCCACGCGCCACTGGATCTGTAGACAAAGAGAGCGACAGCTACAGTGTCAGCCCCTCACAGGATACAGGTAGAGTAGAGCTGGGTAGAGGTGAAGAGCACAGAATGTCATAACACATGGAGTTAAAGTCTGTTTTTCTAACAAATGTTACTAAACTGGTCACACTGCTTTGGTTAAAGTAATGGCTGTGAAGGTTCTTACACTGGAATCAATGAACAGCATTTATTTTTTATAACTTTCTCTTTATTGAAAGGCACATCCTCTATTCATACATACATAAATAAGTAATTTTAAGAAGTCAGAAGCAACCATTACTATGAACAGAGGCTGGGTGATGTATCTGTTACTAAGGTTCCACGATATTGCCATGATCTGTCTTTTTGAATATATAATATTTGTAGTATAATTTATTCCTTTTAGCATCAAATGACCAAAAAAAATTTTCAAACCAACCTTAGTTCCATTTATTAAAAGTCTTGTACCTTAGTAGGGGGTGGCCATGGCTCAGGAGTCGTTTGGGGTAAATTAGCAGCCATGCATCTGTCAGCCTTCCCCAGAGCGGTGGCGGTGTTGGTGGATACAAATGTAGTTTACCAGCACCAGAGTGTGAGAGTGAACGAATAATGCATCAATAATGTAGAAGTACTTTGGGTGTCTTGAAAAGCGATATTGAAATCCAATCCATTATTATTATTATTATTCCGGTTCAACAGTACAAAAGCATTTACATGTGTGTGTCATCAGATCGTGCACGGAGCAGCATGGTATCAACAGAGAGCGCATCCTCCACCTACGAGGAGTTGGCCCGAGCCTATGAGCACGCCAAGATGGAGGAACAGCTCCGTCACGCCAAGTTCACCATCACCGAGTGCTTCATCTCTGACACCTCATCCGAACAGATGACAGCAGGGACCAATGACTACACCGACAGCCTGACGTCCAGTACACCGTCTGAATCAGGCATCTGCCGCTTTACCGCTTCACCACCCAAACCTCAGGATGTCAGCCGGGTCATGAACATGGCCGTGCCCAAGGCGCACAGACCTGGTGAGATTTACCAGAAGAAACACGCACACATTAATGAATGTTTTCCTCACAGTCAGTCAACAGTAACAGCAGAGTTATATAGGTGAGGTCAGTCCACTTAAAATGCATCCATACCTGATTGTTTTCAGTGCACAGTATGTAATATCTGTCACTAGGTGTCTCTGTCAAAATAATACAAGACATGCATCATAGTGCCAGTGAGTTTCAGATATAACAAACTCGTTTTTCCTTTTGGTTTATACATCTTTATAATGCACAGCTTTACCAATTATTATATCACTTCATAATTGGTGGCAGAGTGGTGCAGTGGATAGCACTATTGCATCACAGTAAGAAGGTCCCGAGTTAGATTCCAACACCAGGAACGTTTCTGCACGGAGTTTGCGTGAGTTCTTTGCGGGTGCTCCAGTGTCCTCCCACCATCCAAATACATGCACTAGTAGGTCCATTGGTTAATCTAAATTGCCCATAGTTGTCAATGTGACAGTGATTGGTTGTTTGTCCCTATATGTCCAGGTCATTATTATTACCTGGTTAATTAAAGATAAAAGAAAAAATAAATACATCATGTTTCAACCATAAATATTTCCTTCCACATGCTATCAATGCACCATTATTCTTCTAAAACCTAAGCACAGACGTGGCATAACAGACCCAGGAGATCCACTTCCTTCAGTATCACCCGTGGTAATGGTTTATATTGAAGGTTTTCTGGAACACCTCTAGATAGTGTGGTCTCCATGTCCCTCTTAGGTTGTAGTTTCACCTTACGTGACCCTTTGCTCAGCATAGCCGATCCATTACAAAGTCTGGCACCACATGGCAACGGGCCGCCGACCACACACGTCTGAACAGACAGACACTCTCACTCCTGACACATGTACACAGCTCATCCATCATCCCATCTGCTGTCATGTTATAGGGTGTCTGGAGATAATAGGCGTTGTTGGAGGTGTCCTGTCCATCCACCAGCAATGTCGAAGTTTGTGAGTGCATGTGCGTGTGCGTGTGTGTGTGTGTGTGTGTGTGTGTGTGTGTGTGTGTGTGTGTGTGTGTGTGTGTGTCTGTTAGCTAGTTGTGTGTGTCCTGAGTTTGACCAGATGAAGATTAAGGCCATAAGATCTGCTTCTTAAGTTTCAGGCCTCATTATGTGCTGAATGTTTGTGCACAGACAGCAGACTCATATCACCAATTCAGTGGAGAGCGAGGGCAACCAAAGGCTATCTGTTCACCTTATCTGGAGCCATTGTCACTGAGTACAAAACAGCGCTTACCACCACAGCGTACGCCTTTTACTGTAATCCCAACCTTTTAGCCTCTCAGGCCAGTGTGGTGTCAGTGTTCACTGTCGGTGTCCATTACATCTGAGTAACAGTCTGTGGGATTGATGGAGCTCTAGAGGGGCAACACGTGTAAAAACTACAGTTTATGCAAGTAAATGAGAAATTGCAAGTGCAAACCTTTGAACTTAAATGTCTCTTTCTTGCTTTTATTTAAGTTTTATAATTACAGCTCCTTCCCCTACTCTGTATTTCATCTGATGCTGTAGTCAGTGGACTGTAAAATAGTACAATGGTGTTTTACCACAGACCTGCAGCTACTCTGACAATTAGAAAGCAGCCAGATACAGGGATTTGCATGTTTAAGTCAGTATTATAATAATTGCATTTTAAGCCTTTGTCACAACCCATAAAAGGTAAGGATAAGAAGATTTAGTAAACTGTAGCTTTTAGATTTGTTTTTGACATTTTGCAAGGTTGACCATTACTGTCATATTCAACATTTGGATCACTAGGATGTGGGCATGCTGTCACAAAAATGTAACAGTCCAGAACAATATTACCAACAAATGGCAAGGCAAAGATATTTCAGCATGGTAGTGTGAATTAACACACAGCCACGACTGTAAATGAAGTGATTGTTCAATCACATAATACTAACATAGAAAATAGAACCACAATGGATGCTATAGATGATCATACCCACTTATGGGACCATGGACCTAAATAAAAAATTTCAAAAACTTTTTCATGATGTTCTTCACTGTGCACCCCCTTAATGAATAAATGAATAAACAAGTAAAATAAATTGAGTAAAATGCTTTCTCTAGACTTCATATAAATTCATTGCACATTAGTATTAACTCAGTGAAACTCAGCTGTAGTGCAGAGTCCAGTCTGACAGACAGCTGGTAATGGTCTAATTCAGGGGTGTCAAACATGCGGCCCTGGGC
The DNA here is from genome assembly GCA_029822895.1 of Maxillicosta whitleyi. NCBI lineage: Eukaryota > Metazoa > Chordata > Actinopteri > Perciformes > Neosebastidae > Maxillicosta > Maxillicosta whitleyi. The sequence goes on along the minus strand of JAPSES010000144.1, from coordinate 6,200,688 downwards.
CCAAAACCGGCCCGCCAAAAGGTCCAATCTGGCCCGCGGGATGAATTAATGAAATACAAAAATTACACTGAAGATAATAACAATCAAAAATGTTCAAATAATTTTAGGTCCATTCAATCTAAAGTGGTTCAGACCAATAAACATTATCATAAAAAACTACAAATAATGAAAATCACTTCACTCAAAGTTATATTACACAAAAAAAAAATTACATTTACAGACTAACCTTTTACTAAAAATGTGAACAATCTGAACAAATATGAACAAAAACAAATGCCTCAAGAGAATTAAATGTAATTATACCAATATTCTACCTGATATTAAATATTTGGTAAATTTGTAGATCCACTGTGATCTGTATATTATAATGTGAAAATGAGGAACTGAGGACAAATAATGGCATAAATTGTAAAAGTTTAACTTTTTTCTTAATAAATGTAATACTTTTAAAGGATAGTTTGTAGATGTAAGTATTTTAATGATACAATTTAGCTTTTTTCACATTAAAACATAGAAATTATACATGTAATTGTGGAACTTTTTTAATAATATATATTATTATGTTATTGTTTGTTATTGTAATGATCCAGCCCACTTCAGGTCGTATCGGGCTGTATGTGGCCCCTGAACCCTAATACCAAGCTCATCTCCATCTGTATTACCTTTGGTCAAACCTGAGTTGGCCTCAGTCAGAGGGACATCTACGCACTCATCCCTTTTTATCTGCCTCATTATTTTAGACTGACCTGACATATCCGTCACAACATTAACAGTGTGTTCAGTGTATCCACAGCGGTTTGCTCATAAACTTTTATAGCAGAGCCGGTGATTACAGGGCAGTAGTCACCTGATGATAGGCCCGTAAATACGTAGTGTGTGTGTGTGTGTGTGTGAGCCTGACTGACACATTCAATATAGATATAAGATACCGATAATATTGAAACATCACCCATCACAACATTGCAGACTGTGCTGGGGATGCACCAGACACTTACACAGATTAATGCCTCAGCAGACAGTTGCTGTATTCCGGTTACACACACACACTGTCCCATTACTGTACGATCTGCAATTTACAGGCTGATGAATTTTCAAACTACATTTCTAATGAGCTCCCACAGCAACACTTAAATCTATATTTAATTCAATTAACACTCGTAGCCATTCATCATCTTTGTTGGCACTAATAGGGCTTATTATAAAACACAGTAAATTATTCATCCCCCCCCATGAACTCAGAAATCTATCCTCCAAGGTTGTATGTTGAACTGAATCTGCAGAGACAGCCTTGTGTGTGTGTTGGCAATAAAGCTGAGTAACTGTCAGTGTGTGTGTGTGTGTGTGTGTGTGTGTGTGTGTGTGTGTGTGGGCAGCATATACTCTACCTTCATGGTTTTGTGTACATGTGAGTGTGTTGACACATGTTAAAGAGAGAACATGTTGAAAAGTGACTTTTGCGATCAATCCCACTTCTGTAAGCACCTGTCGTCCTCTGACAGATGAATGTGAAGCAGTCATTAAACAATAGGGACAGATCATCAGTTCATCCTGTGCTGAATCTCAAGTGCAGCCCACTACATCTTGCAACTCAACACCATTTGGGGTGGGCTAATTTGCCCTGTTAAATATATAATGGAAACAGTAAAAGGGATACATTTACAACAGCCGTAAAGATACAATAAGCTCAGTGAACTGAATCAGAGTGTTTATCCCTTTCAAACTCTATTCATTATCTAACTCCTTTGACAATTATTTACAGATTAAAGAAACATTAATTGTACTTTATTGCTCGTTTACAGGATTTGTCTGATTTTAATCATCTTTGCACCTACTTAACAAACTCACCATCTTCTTTTACAATAAATTAAGCACGTAGGTATACAGATACGCATGTCTTCATTCAGCTTTACCACACTATATCTATTTAACTGAACAGATTATGCATACAAGCGTCTGATCATAGCAGGAAAGAGTCAGACTATTGCCTTATATTCTGCACATCATTCCCCCTAGCAAAGATTAAATCAAATAAATTCATATTCAGAGATATGTATTACACCGAAATAACTAGAAATAGCCTGAGGTGATCGATGTAACAGTGTGATTTTCAGTTATTGCACAGTTAATTTAAATATATGTAATAATATAGTTGGGGAATGGAGAAAGTTATGCTGCAGCCCTGTTGAGAGCACATACCATATTGGACAAAGAGGGAGCTACATTAACTCTGGGGAGAAGCAGAGAGACATGGGAACCAAGCTGGCAACATCTGCAAAAAGCACTGAGGAGGTGATTGAATATGTTCACAATATAATCTTGAGGTTTTAAAAATGCATAGGCTAGACTTTAGCTTAGTAAAACCAGATTTTTTTTTTAACACTCAAAGACCTAAAGAGATGCTGCCTACTTGGCTAAAATATTTAAAAACTGTTAAAGCACTAATCCAATACTTTTAAATAATTAAAAGATAAAATTGAGACGCTCAAAGCCTCCAAAGTCAACATATGACATAAGACATCATCTGCAAAACTGATTCATCAGTAAAAACCCATAGAGTCTGACCAATGACAATGGTTGTAGACACTTGTTTTCATGTTAAGTTAATGATATATTTTGTTGAAAAAATAACTTTTTTAAGGCTCGGATCTACAAACACACTAAATACTTAGTAACAGGGAGAAAAGCGTTAAAATGGTGCTTAATTTTCTTTTGACATTTCATGTTCATATGAGTTTGTTCACATTTTATTGTTACAGGATATTTTGTAAATGTAAATATTTTTCATAATTTAATGTTATGTTTTGCACTAAAACAAAGACAAAAATGTGAAGTTATCAATATTTATAGGCAAAATGTAATGTAATTTTCACAAAAAAACAAGTTTTTTTTTTTTTTTTATGTTCTGTTATTGTTTTTACTTGAGATCATATTGGTCTGTGTGTGGAATTTTAACTAAAATGAGGTCAACAGCCTTGACTATGGAGTATTTGCTTTTTGCATGGGCTACATTAGAACCTTTGGCAGTATTTGGCCCCCGGGCCGCATGTTTGAGAGCCCTGCAGTAGACACTCACTTTCAGCTGAACCTCAAACTCATCGTTTTCCTTTCTGTTGCTTCCCCAGGAGGAGAGCTGGTCCACTTGCCACCTTACCTCCGTATGGACTTCCTATTGAACCGTGGTGTGCCACTGGCTGCTCGAGGTGGAGGGGTCAGCAGCAGCAGTGGCAGCAGCAGCAGTGGAGGAGGAGGAGGTGGAGGGGGGGCAGGGGCAAGTGGAAGCAGTGCTGGTGCTGGTGCTACAGGGGAAACGAGAGTTGCAGGAGGAGGAGGGGGAGGAGGAGGAGCCATGGGCCAGACCTGCCTGGAGCCACAGAGGAGCCGTACCCTGAAGAGGCCCCCGCCCATGGAGCCCACCCCCATGGAAGTGCCCTCAGCCAGGGAGGTGCAACAGTGGCAGCCAGGAACTGCCTCCACCCTCCCCCACAGGGATGTTCGGGAAAGGGGAGAGGCCCGGGGTGAGGTCCGGGCAGAGGTCCCCTCATCGGGAGACCTCGCCCAAGCACAGGCTGCCAAGCTCAGCACCTCCCAGGAGTCACTGCTGGACTCCAGAGGACACCTGAAACAGAGCAACAACCCCTATGCCAAGTCTTACACTCTGGTATAACACTGGGACACACACCGGACTGCAAAAGACAACAGGACTACTGTAGGAGGAAGGACAAGAGACAGACAACAGGCAAAGGATGGACAGTTTTCCACAACAGAAATTGTTGTATATAGAGCCGTTTCTGACATGCGTCTGAAGTGGATGCTTTTCTTTGAGTCTGTCTTTCTTTCTTTCACTCTTTTCTTACTTTCCTCTCTCGCTCTTCTCTGTTGCTTTTGCACTTTTCATTCTGTCACACCTCGCTCCTCTTCTGATGAATTTTCACAGTTTTTATTTTCTACTTGAGTATTCTTTTATTCTAAAGTGACAACATATGAGGATTGCCAAAATGATTTATTTAAAATTTCAGAAAGAGAAAAAATGCTATTGAATTTATATCAAGGACAATTATAGTCATTATTATTATTATTATTATTACTATTATTATTATTATTATTATTATAGAAAAACAGAAAATATCTAAAAACAAGAAGGGAAAGAGAGGAGGCCTCTAAAGCACTCTGCAAGAGAACATTGCTTTCTTAATTTATTTTTATTTTATTGTCGCAGTGTGATGAAATCTGTGATTGGGTAACTGAGGGGTTTTTACCACTATGAAGAGCCAATAGAGGAGAAGAAGAGTGACACTGGACACGACCGCCAATGCTGACCAATCGTAATGTTTTTCAACCTTTCTGATGACTGCATGGCGACTGATCAAATGACAATTATAGGAATGGCTGGAAATCCAAAAAAGAGAATTTTTGTCACACTATGAAATTATACAATGTGAATATATATAAAGAGATCACTTTTATTTGTGGATATTACGGGGAAAATGATTTGGTTAATAAAGTCCTTAGTCATGTTTGCACACATCTGACTTTGATTTATGTGACTTGAGACCAAATGTCTCATCCTCGTCTTCTTCCAAACATTATGTACGTCCTTAGTCTTTTGTCCATATAAATTATATTCCACCTCCACTGAGATGCACTGAACAACAGTTACTCTCCTCAATATTTCATTTAACCCATAAAGTCCCAGTGCTACTTTAGTGGCAGTTCCTGGATGATTTTTTTTCTCTCTAATCTTTCTTGGGTGATTTATCCCCATTTGTTGTAATATTTATCATCTTTATTTTGAGTTTTTTCAGTGTAAATCATGTATTTTTCTATATTTAATTTACTGATCATGTAAAAGTTAATTAAATTTCAAAGTAAATTCAAAGGTTATTAAAACAAAACTGAAGAAAAAGTGAATTTTTCAGCAAAGATATCAATAACTGAGCATAAACATAGTGTCTCTACCCACTGTCATTGATTCAATTCCATGGGTTTTACTGGTGAATCAATGCTGTAGAAGATGACGGTGTTTCCATGTTCACTATGGAACGTCTGAACATCCAAATGGGTCATAACTGATGACCAATTATGTACATGTATTGATAGGATTAGTGGATTAACAGGCAATCAACAGTTCACATCAGTACGTGGTTTAGGTTAATGGTGGCTGTTTGGGTCTTTATGGGTCAACCACCTCTATTTCCATTCAACTTGTCATTTTTTTCTTCCCAGCTCAACCTGACAACCCTTGATAATTTTCTGCGTTGACACATGCAATCTTGTCAATCCTTCCTAACGTGAAAAAAAACCCCACTAATGCTGAGATCATGTAAATCCATTTTCACATTTTCGTCCTCATGCTCTGAGACGGTCAGAGCTTTCACACAGGTTGTGATGCCAAAAGGTCAAACAGTTTAAAAGTGCGATGGTGGCACATCATTCATTGACGAAGCCTCATAAGAGGAGTTGTAGTGGATGATAAATGTACTGCCGGAAATAGTGGCACCAGGGACTTCATACACAAAAATCACGTGTCTTTGTGAGGAAAACAGGTGTACAGTACAAAAAACAAAAACACTGTTTCTGTTGATGAAACAGTGTATATGTAGTACAGGTTTATTTTAGCCTATGGCTTTACAGCAAAACACTGCATGATATGAGTTTTTAATTTTTCGGTTTGTTTTTTACATAACACAAACACAAGGAGGTAATTGTTCAGTTTAATTGATGCAGCACTTGTTTTACATACTGTCATGAATTGTAGCTACATGCAGGGGTCAACGGGGGGGGGGTCTGGAACTTCACATCAGCACCATGAATATTACTGATGAAAACATTAAGAAACACAAACACTGGACTCAAAAAGGAATCAAATCAGGTTTGTATTACACACACAGGCGCGACTTTGGTTCTGATCAACAGATGGCGCTGTGCAGTCACTGAATTTAGTCCATATCCTGATAATGAGAAGTGAGGCTGTGGACTTTGAAGGGGTGGAAATGGATGGTTCAGCACCAAAACTATTTGTGACAGCCTGGAGAGAGACATCAAGGACAACCAAGCAGTGTGTGTGTGTGTGTGTGTGTGTGTGTGTGTGTGTCCCATTTGCAGGAACACACCTCCCAGAACATGGTGAATAATTCATGCCAATGCTGACACTAGGACCTAGATCAGGTTTACACTGTCACACTGATCCAGAGGTTGTGGATGAGACAACGGAGACAGGAGCAAACCACTGCATGCACACTGTCATAGATGCATATAAATAAACACACCATCAAACACAGTATTGGTAGCAACGACAAGGGTACTGAAGTAACTTTTTCATTCATTAGCTGCTCTGATGAAAGTGCGTGTGTGTGTGTGTGTGTGTAGAGAAGACGCGTTTGAACATATGCTGTCAGTAGCCTGATCTACCAGAAAACTAAACAGTCATCAGTAATTCCAAAAAAAACTGGTCACACCAGATGTGATTTACAACCTAAGTGACCATAATTGCATTTTTTAGAAAAATATGTGGACTCCTTTCAGTGGTGTGTGGTAGTATAATGAAGATAGATGGCCCACCTGCCCTGCACACTGAAGAATACTTTACGAGTGCGCAGTTGCCCTCATACATTAGGAAGAAGCAGGATAGGTATCCACGCTCTCTGGCTGCAGGCCATTATCAGGAAAAGGAAACTCCAGGAGGAGAAAAGAGAGCAGGAGGTTTCAAATCTAATACAACACTATGATTACTGATTTAATGTGGGAGTCCTGGTCTACTTGTGCGCTGTTGTAGATTTTTCCTCTCGGTTGTCCACCCGGGGATACCATCGTATGACGCTCAGTGTCAGTGGGTAGAGGCAGGTTAGGAATAGACCGGTGCTCTCCCAACTGGGTTTCATAATGAGGTGCCTGAAGACTTGGCAGGAGACAGGGGGGCAATTTAGACAGCATGAAACGGAAGGACTCTCTCCCCGAGTTCACATAACACTCCCCTAATCAGTCACAGCTTCACCTCTCGGTCTGTGGCCTCCCAACAACTACCCCTTCTGTTTCTTTGACACTGTGCTCTGTAGGTTTAGCTCTCTTTCACACACATTATTTTTCTCTTGTCTCTTTTCCCCGTCGTGTCCTCCACCTCTCCTTCCTTTTTCCTTCAGATCACTCTATTGATCCAGCAGCTCATCAGTCCTCATGCTCAGTGATGGACTTGAAGGCACAGGATGTTGTTCTGACAAGGAAATTGTTTCCCATGAGTTTTTATTGTCAGATCCGGAAGGGAGAAGAAAAAAAAAAAAAAAAGCGCAGGCCCAGCTGGTTAGTACATTACTGTAGCTATTTCTCTCTGTTATGAAGACTCAGTGATAAATGTCAAGGTTAAACTAATCCTGGTAGGATGAAAGTGGCATTTGTTTTATAATTTGTTTGTGTACTTTCATTAGATTTCCTCATGCATCTTAATATAGAGACAACAAAAACACTGACCATCAGAAATGACAGCACAACAGATGTGAAATAATTTATTAAATTTCTGGCTCTAAACAGGCAAGAACAGGTTGGAAATGTCTTACAATAGAGACAGATTATACTAGATCATGAAAAGTTCAGTCTTCAGCCCTGAATATAAGGCAAAATAATGAAATTTGTGTAAAATTGCAAATGACATAAGCCTACTGCTGTTCACATTATATTTGTCAACATAATCAATCAATCAATCAATCTAAAAGGTCTTTATCTGCTTAATTTATTGTGTTATTTATTGAGTTAAAGTGACTTGGGGATGCTACATGTTTGATCCATCGTGACGTCTGTGCGATCGATCACTGACTGGTACCACTTGTCCCTTCTAATGACTACAATTAAATGATGAAGAGTCTTGTTAAAAGAAGTTGATCTCTGAAGAGGCTGTTAATTAAACTCCTAATTGGTCACAGACAATTGGACACACACCATCCTGTTGAGTGCGTTCTATTAGGGAGGGTTTACCTTTAGTAGGAAAAAGTTTGTTTTGATAATAATAAAACATGCCAGGAGTTTGGAGCGCTAACAAATACATCCAGGGTTGGAGGTTCTCACTGCAGTGTGTGTGTTTTTACTCCTTATTGTATTATACGGCTTACGTTCAGTCAGCTGCCGTAGTCTGACTCATGAGAGAGTATTGACTGTAGCTGATCTCTCAAAGTAACAGTCAGCAGATATGTTGGAGTTCTTCACTGCAAATGAAATTATAGAAAGTATTTCAGAGTATTGCAACATATGTCATCATTCGACAATGATAAATTGCAAGAGAGGCATGCTGTCTGTTCAGTGATCTACTTATGCAGTGAGCGTCTGTCACCGCTCATCTACACAGGCTTCTCATCTACTGATGTCAGTCACTCGGAGTAAATAATAATTTGACAAAGAAAGAAAGAAAGAAAGAAAGTTCACTCAGTTCTGCCTCTAGTTTTTGTTCCCATTATCATAATTATCATCATGGTTGTTATTGTTAGTATTATTGATATTATCTTGTGAGTGTCTTCACCACCTTTCTTCTCCTTCCCCCTGTTCCTTCATGTTAGGTCCAGCATCGAAATGTGGTTCAACAAACCTCATAACAAAGTCAGTAGAATATCACGTGGAGCCTCATATACTTTATGAAGTTTCTCTTGGCAAAGCACATTTGTTCAGCACCAAAAGGAGCCAGACGAACATTCTGCTGTTATGATTCTGGACTGAAAGCAATTCAATTAATGCTTATGTTTACATGCACAAACTCTAAATATTTATTTATTCCAAAAAAGGCACTTCCAAATAATAAATATATTCATTCATCCATCATCTGAACCTGCTTTGTCCTCACTAGGGTCACCAGAGGCTATTGCAGCTACTTATGGGTGAAACAAATGACACAAATGCTATCCAATATACTATATAAGGGAAAAAAATCTTTCTCTGGGCGGTGTCTCCTTCAGACTGGGTCTTCTACCAGAGGCCTGGGAGCCTGAAGGTTCTGTTTAGGATCTTAGCTGTTCCTCTGCTCTTTTGGACTCAGATCTCTGATGTTGTTCCTGGTATCTGCTGGTTACATTCTCCCAGCTTGGGGAGTCACTGCCCCCAGTACCCCGATCACTATTGGTACCACTGTCACTTTCACACTCCACATTCTCTCTAACTCCTCTTTCAGTTCTTGGCATTTCTCAAGCTTCTCATGTTCTTTCTTTCTGATGTTGCTATCGCTGGGGGATTGCTTCATCTATCACCACCACTGTCTTCTGTTGTTTCACCACCACCACTATGTCACCATCTTGTTGCTCTGGATCTGGAAGTCCCACAGGATCTTGGCCTGTTTGTTCTCTGTCACCTTTGAGGGTGGTGGTGGTGGTGGGGTCTCCCATCTGGACCCTGGGACCTCCAGTCCAAACTCTGAGCAGATGTTCCTGGATACTATGTCCTCTACCTGGTTATGCCGCTCCAAGTATGCCTTCCACCCTGCTGTGATGTGCTGGACTGTCTCAGGGGCTTCTCTACCCAGCCTACACCTGGGGTCTTGTCTGGTGGGGTAGACCAGGGTGTTCAGGGTGTGTTCTTGTGCAGCCATGAGTAGTGCCTCTGTGCTGAGGTCACCTGGACCTCTGACGAAGACGGAAGTTTACCGATTAAACATGTCAGGTATGATTAACTGATTATGTGTCTGATACAGAAGAAAACTAAACAGACTATAAGAACATAAACACGATGCATTGTGTTGGATTATTCCACTGATATTCAGGTTTTCACGTATCAATATTAAAAACACCATTTTCCTCTGGTGGCAGAGGTTCCACTCAGGAAACTGCTCTCATCTTTTCGATATTGAAATGTGGGTTTTTCTTTGGAGAATCCATCTCTACTGCAGAGGATCTTTGTCTTTTTTTTTTTTTTTTTTTTTTTTAAATCTGACCATAAATGGGGGTTATAACCTGCAGTAAAATGTGCAAAATAACTCATTTTATGAATGTGCTGTATATAAGATCAAAGAATTCTTAGAAAATTGGAATCACACGAGCATATTCTTCAAGTGTTATGTTATATCCAGGAAATTCAAATGAAATATTCTGTTACATAACATAATAATGATTAAATGTGAATTGTCATTATTAACTGCTTTATGTGTATTTTGTCAAAGTTAGACCCAATAAGTCGAAAAATAAGAAGTCAGCTGTTTCTATATGTTCATCCCATTTACACTAAAGTTATACTTTTTTTTTTTTTGTCTCACCCAGTTTTTTTTTATATATTGTTACATCTGCCTATGGCCTATTATTTCATATTACTCCTACAGCTTGAACATAAACATAAACATGTTAATTATGTCCCAAAACTTTCCTTTAATCTGCAGTATCTGACAAATACCTTTAAAAAAATCAGTGCTCAGTTAAAGTACGATACTTGCACAGTGGCTTCGTTGTCAGAAAATGATTTCCCTTCAAAAAACTCTGCAACAACATACAGAACAGATGCAGTGTGCAGTCGCTTTGGATTCTGTCCTTTGACTAGTAATGTACAGGGTACGGTCTTTGGGGAATACTTGGTCCTCAGTGACTACATAGCATTTTGCAGGCGCTGCAGATTTTTTGCCTAAGGTGCTGTGGTGGGATCTGATCTGTGCAGGCAATTGGATTTAACTGCACTAAACTACAGAAACCCTCGTAGGATGCTCACACTCTGCATTTCCATGTGCAGTTTTATATATCTTACTAAGCCGTTGTATAACTATGTCTTCCTGTACGATTCCTCTCCTCTGACCTTTGTCATACAGGCCTCAGTGACTTTCCATTCTGCTTCCCGCTACATTCTCTGGTAACACGGCATGGGTTACAGTATCGCCAGCGGTCTTGGGTTTATATAAATCAAACATAAGATGTGAGTGGAACTGACAAGCCTGAAAACAATGTGATATACAAGCTGATGCATGTATCTGACTTACTCTAAACTTACAGATGATTAATGACAGGCAGCGGTTTCACATTAAAGACAAATGAAACTCTCATTTTTGAGGAGTGGAAACATAATTTATTATATGACACAGTAAACAGTTTGATGAAGATGTCATCCCGTTCTCCAAATGGTCCTCTGCATGGACTTCAGTGGTTGCAAAGGATGAGGTCTTATTAGTGAGAGGGAAAACAGGTATAAATAGTACCTTTTTTTCTGGAGTTACATCACAATCACAAGGTCAGTGGAGCAGCAGTACTGCTGGGGGGCACAGTTTCTACTCAGAGGCTAAAATGAGAAAATATACTCCACTGAAAATAGAGAAAAAAGAGGGAGATAAAGGAACAGCTGTCCTGTAGTTTAGGAAATAAGAGTTACAGCTTTTAATAGACACATTTGTTTGGCCTATTTGAAGTTTATTAATCGATTCTTTGACCTGTCACATGACTTTACACTCTTGTATACTCAGCTCTAATAATCAGACAGAGAACACTGACTTATTACCCTTGTTATGTGACATGACGTCCACACATTGCCTGTGTCGGTGTGAAGCAGAAATCAGTGACTTGATGTTTACTTCCTTCCCCGTCCGTATCATCTGCCACTCCTGCAGGCTCACAGACTTTCACTGCTCACTCATTACGTACTGGAGCGACTCCAGCTCCGGCAACTGTCACAACTGTATCTCCACTGAAAGCATGGGTCAAGGCTCAAGATATTTTCACTGATTAAAAGTGCCACGAGCCATCTGCAGGCTTATATTTGCTCACTGTCTGACTGAGACAAGCGCTGCAGGACTCATTTCTACATTTCTTAAACTTCATCCAGACTGTTCATTAGGTACTGATCCTTTCACAGCATGCACAGTGTCTCTGATCCAGCAGGCTAATTTATATGCTTTATTAAAGCGTTTGTCTGTTGTTCAGAGGCATATGCTGAATATGATTTAAGGTTTAGATGATTTTCTTATCTTACCCTAAAATATTGCTTTGCTGGATATTATGTAGTTTATGTGGATTTAAACTGTTGTGTAAAAAGGTTTTTGTTATAGTGCTATTATTATTATTATTATTATTGAAAATCTTTCTTTGCAGCTTACTCTGTAACTCCTCAATAATCTCTTAAATTAACTTTAAAATCACATTTTATCACTGATGATTTTAATGTATATTTTAACACATTTTTTTTTTGTTTTTTTTTAATGTTTTTATATTTGAACTTTCTGTTTTTATCCCTCTCTTGTGATGCTTTTAGGTTTCATGTAAAGCACTCTGAATTGTCCTGTACATGAAATGTGTTGTACCTTGAAACTCTTTCTGATTTTGGATAAATATGCAAACTTCAGTACTTGCAGTTGTTGCAGTATTACAGTTGAAAGCTTTGCAATTAACCCCCACGCTTATACTTTTCACAAAGATTTTAATCAGTCTGTCAGAGTTGTAGCAGGATTTGAAGATTACCTTCACCACTCAATTCTTTATCTTCTCACAGCAGAAGATTTATCTGAACTCAATTATGCAACCATCAGAGATATTATTATAACTTTAGATGCAAAATCCTGCAGGTAATAAAAAGAGAAAGGCAATGTTGGAGACTTTGTAATCACATGGATCACACATACCTGTTCTTCTGGGGGAAGTTTCACTCAGCTGTCTGTTGTTGTTGTTGTTGTTGTTGTTGTTGTTGTCTTGTACTTTACCTCAGACATTTGGAAGAAACGGTGCATAAATAAGACCGATGTCATGTCAAGATCATCCTGGTGGCTGGGAAGAAGGAAGAAGCATCAGTCTTAAGCCAGTTCTTTGTTATACAAAGAACTGGCTTAAGACTGATGCTACGTCTTACAAACAATGGTTTTCAATAGATGGATTTCATACATGATATACTGGTCATGCGTCATCTTAAATATAGATGTTGGTAACTTTAAAGTCCTTTGTTGGCTGAAAATTGTAAAGCAGAAGTTAAACTGAAGTTGACAGAAAATTTATTCGTAAGAAACTGGGGGAAATGGCTGAAATTCATGGGAAAATATGTCTAATAAGAAACCTAAACACATTCTGACACAAATGTTTTAAATTTGTTTATTTTCTGTCATTTTGTTTCTTTTCTTTCTTCTCAACCTGAGGAGATTGGATTGTAAAAACTGAGAAATAAATAAAAATTGTTAAAAAAAAAAAAAAAGAGAGAGAGAGAGAGAGAGAAAGCCAAACCACAGATGGGTTGTGCTGATAACCTCAAACTGTTTTTGTGTATTTTAAAATGAAAGTTGTTTGACCAATTCCAGTGGAATAATCTGTCATTTGTGAACACTGTAGGCTGTTATTTTTAACATAATTTCTCACACTCTGCTTGACGGCCCATATACATCTAGATTAAGAACAAATTCATAATTCATGTTACTGTCAGCTACTGATGATTAATGTAAATTTAATAAAACAAATGTAGTGGAATCATTTATCTTCACATGCAGAGATCAAAAGTCCACAGTGGACAAGGAAATCGCAATAAATACTAGGAAAATATCATACAACAATATCTGCTAATACAGTCATATGCATGAAAAGAATTACCTTTGTTTCTTATTTTCATTTAAATATGCTTGTGCAGATGTAAGTAGCAGAGTGTGAATGAAACTATCAGCTTTCATTAAAAAAAAAAATATGGATGATTAATTATTAGTGACAACATGGTGTGAAATTGTTTTCTGTAGCTATCGAGGTGTAAGAATAGAAAACAGTAATATGCCATGAGCACTAAATTTATAATTTTCCTCTAAACAGTTTTAAAAAAACACAAATATTTTGAAAGCATCTACTGTCATTGTTGTTTTTGATGATTCTGAAGGGCACAGCCACAACCATAATGAAGATCTATGCTGCTGTCTCCATGAGTGATAGCTTTCTTTATAGGCAGAGCAGAAGGCGCATAATAAGTTTCAGTTTTATTCTCGGTGCAACATAGTTTCTCTGCATGTATCATCATCTCATTATGTGCAGAAGAGTTGAACAGTGTCCCAAAAATGGTCTGAAGCCTTGCCGTTTATACTCAGAGTGTATGACTGAGCTCTGTTCTGCTGCGTAGAAGCATTAGGAAAGGTGCCTCTGTTGACTTTACATCTCACTTCAAACATGTACTTAAAAATAGTACAACAGCATCTGAAGCCTGTGGCCCTGCAATCTATCTGTAATTTCTAGGTGGGAGGAGAACACCTTCAAGCCCCCACCCTAGGGAGGTAACCAAAGGTGATGATGACATAGGGAGAGCGGAGGGGAGGGGATGGGGGATGGAGAGGAGAGGGGAAATCACAGGAAAATCTCCATATGTTAATATTATGACTTGTATTCTATTAGAACAACAAAATAAAAATAGACTGTCAGAGCCTTGGGAGGACTGTTATCCTCTGTGGGCCACTGGATGACTTGGCAGGATCCTTTTTAGTAGTCATCAGGCTGGAAAATAAAACAAACAAGCAAGCCAGCTAACAAGGAGCTGCTGTCAGTCTTTCTCTTTTTGCCTATTTTCCCTCTTATAAAACAGTGACCTTCAAGAGAAGTGTAGAGTTCAGTGTCTTATATAAAAACATGGTGTCCATTTAGTTAATTCAGAATATGAAAATTGGATAGTAAACAAAAACACTGTATCGTTAAGTCACTCAAGCACAGATGTTTACCTCTTGTGTTATGTTTTGCATATTAATTGTCACATGCACACAAACCTGTGGTATTTGTTCGTGTAGATTTCATACAACACAACATTATTTGGGTAATCCTATAATCATATATAAGATCATATAAGCTGATCTAATTCAAGTCCCCTGTTAGTAGACACAAAAAGGATGAAAAAAAAACAAGAATAATAGAGAATAATATCATAAAAATAACAAATATTGTTTTGATGATTCAGTAAAAATGTGAAAATTATGAGATTTTATAAATGTGGGTCCTGTGAATTCATAGTTTGGGTCTAAAGCGGAACGATTTTAGGAACCATAGACCTATTTAACAATGTCCCAGATCATATTATACATTCAAAATACTATGATTATATTATCATATGAATACTAATACTTGTGCTGCAAATTAAGCATGTTGAACTTAAAAATGACCAAAATAAATAAATAAATAAACACAAGGAAATGATGATCTGATATAAGACTTGATCAAATAATATTTCTCACACAGTGATTTAAAGAACTACCTCCACAAACAAATCACTGGTTCTCCTCTTGTTTTATGTTTTGCATGTTCGTTATACTATATATATAGTTTATCATATGCAAACAAACCTGTTGTATTGGGTTTGTGTAGATTCCATACAACACATCATCACTTGGTTAAAAGTCTAAATCTAATCCAAACTCATGTTTCCTGTTTAGAAGGTTAACTTTTGGTGAATTTTTCTTGAACCTACATCAAAGTCTGTAAAATAATGTTACTATGAACACCACAAGCTAGTGATCCCAGTGGAAACTCTGCAAAAACCTCCTGCTTAAAACCCAGAGAAAGTGTAACTGTCATAAATTCCAATATAAATACAATAAATCTGAGTCCAGTAACTTCACTTTAAAGACTGTAAACACTTCTCAGCAGTCTGTAAGTCATCTGGTTGCTTATATTGGTGTACTTACTGGTGTCTCCGCAGTGTAATCCTCAAAAGCTGATTTGCAGTGAGGATCAATGGCTGGGGTTCAAAGGTCATCTCTGGCCTTGATATAAGACTGTTCACTGACCCCGGGTTGTGCTGCAACATCATTTTGATTGTAAGAAAATCAGCCTCTTCTTAACCTTCAAATGCGAGGAGTGTGTGAACTGAGCTTTTCTAGAGTAGATTAGATTTATTTCATAGAATCTATTCACTTTAACACAGATTTGAGTTTATGTTTTGGATCACAAGAAGAAAACGCACAAAGTTGAATTTCTTTAAAAAGAAATAGAACATGTTTTTTTTTGTCAGAAAAGTAACAGATTTTTGTGTAACATGACGCTCGTATGGTATTCTTTTGAATTATAGGAAAACACCATTAACCAGCGTTTTTGCTAACTTTGTTTTGGTTTCTCTTGTTTCTCAGGCCGACTAATGAGGGTGACCACATAATGTGCCTGAGCAGTATGGTGTATAATGATGGCTGCTTTGTGCTGTTCTGTGATCAGCTTTAAAAGGAGCACAGCATGTTTGCGACAGCTGCTTACAGCCAAAATCTTGGCTGTCTATTCATTTACAGAGAGCTGAGGGAAAGTCAAACAAAGTATGGAGCAGCAGCTGGGAAGTTACAATCAGACGCCAGTGCTTCTTCTTCTTCTTATCATTTTTGGTTTTTACTCCAAACAGTTGTCAAAAACACAATAATAGCCAAACTAAAATCTAACAGTGATGAAATATCACCACAAATCTGAACTAAAATGCATGCGATTTTTTTTGTAGGTATGTGTTTCAAAGCACCTAAAGCTCGGAAAGGCTAAGCGGAAATCAGTCATTTAGCCTCCCTGCATGTAGAAGGTCATCAAGCTGAGAAGGGAATGAATTCAGCCAGGCTCAGTCTGTAGAGGTTTCTATTTATAGTTTGTCATCAGAATATAAGTCCCACTGCGATTCCAGCAGAGAATATATGAATGCAATATATCAGACACTGCAGCATTCAGCACACACATGATATGCAGCACAAGGTTTTTGTCTGTCTTGTAGATTTTTTTTTTTTTTTTTTTGCGTTCACATGCACTGCACACATGTTCCACACAGAATCTTTATTTATTCAATGTACATTGATACACAGCGTAATAGTACCATGCGGGTAAGAAAAATGCCTATGGTGAAATATTTTGTTCAGGATGGACAGCTCTAGACTAAGTTCCCTCAAATCAGCTTTTTCTATCATTAGTTATAGCTCCCTCTACACATAAATAAAGGTGTTTTTAGGAAACGTAGCTCAGAGCAGTACAGAAAGGGATGGTGCAGGTTTAGGTGTAAGGGTGGGATAGGTACAAAAACATATTCTAACACAAACACAAGCTAGACTTTGTGATACATGAGACATACATGGCAGGAAAGGAAATAGATCTCTTCAATTTTCTATTAAAACAGCAGTCTAATAATAATAATAATCATAATAATAATAATAATAGTAATTATAACAGGATATGTAATGAAAATTCACAGACATGTCATATGGTTAACAGGCTATTGCATTCTCACCCCCCCAACCCCTTCACAACCCCTGGAGTTCCAACAGTATGAATTTGTTTACATGCAAATGTCACACCATCGTCACTGTGCCGTGGCTTCAACCTGCCGTCTCTACACACAGTGGCAGAGCAACATGGCGCTCACTAGGACTTCTCATCGCGCTTCTTCTTCTGGAACTTCCTGAACTGGGACTGGATGGCGACGGCAGCCTTCTCAGTTTCCGGGTCGTCCATGTCAATGTCAAAGTCCTCTGGGACATCCGTCTTGGACGCATCTGCAAAGAATAGAAAATGACATTTAGGCTCATCGACACTTACACTTACTTCTGTTTGGGGAAGATTTGACCAGATCTGACGTAACAGAAACACCCTAAATGACATTTTATGATGAAGTTTCCTAAAATCTAAAATACAATGAAGATATTTTTAAAAAATTAAACTTTTGTGCAGATGCAAAAACTGTTTTGTTCTGTTTGTTTTGTTTTTTACACTGACAGTGACTGTTCCTACTGGAAGGATTCAACTAGGTCTTAAATGTTCTTTCTGTTTCCTGGCTGTTATGTTTTCATGCCTCAGGTTAATCAGTCAATCAATGTTAACATTGGGGACAATGGGGACAAAAATTTTGTTTCTCAGTATCTGGGTTAATTATTGACCAAACCTAATGAAATTTTCAGAAAATGTTCACTCTGACACAAAGAACAGATGATTAAATTTTGGAGGTGATCCGGATCACTGTCTGGATCCAGGAATTTTTTTAAAGGATTCTCT
>JAPSES010000144.1:6165694-6176663 GCA_029822895.1 Maxillicosta whitleyi | reverse complement strand
TTTCAGTTTTCCCAAAGAGCATTTACAAATATTATCTATCATGTACATAAGTCATTGTTATTTTCCCTTCCTTCCTCACACACTCTGTAGTCATTTCATATTTATTACAGTACACACACACACACACACACACACACACACAGTGTTTTAACACGGACACAGTTTTGCCTTTCATCCTAGTGTCTGAGGGATCGAACCTCAGCACGGACAGAGAAGAGAATGACCTCTCTGTCCTTCTTGCTGTGGGGTGGATAAAAATAAATGCCTTTGCAGACCTGAATGAAATTGAGAAAGTATGACAGCTAAAAATACAGAGACTAAAGGATCTATATCATAGCCATCAGTGTTTTATCATCATCAAAGTGTACATATAGATTAGCATGTTGCACCGTCACAGGTCAAACCCATGCAAAAAAAAAATAGGATTTGTCAATACTGTTTCTACACGAACAGTTTGATAAATGTATTTTAATGGAATACATTTTTCTTTGGCAACATACTGAACATTTCAATTCATCCTGGTGTAGAAAAGACAAAGCACTTAGTCCCAACAGAGGTAACAAGTTAATGACTGATGATTAGTTATAATCTCACTTTGAGGTTTTTTTGTGCTGAAGAATAATACATTGCTGACTGACAAATTTCTCTACGCATACACAATTACCTCCTAGCATTATGTAGCCCCTCTCACAAAGCACACAATGAGAATGAGAGCACGATTTACAACAAAAAAAAAAAACACTAAAGAACAGAGAATATTTAACCCTTTAGGTCCTTATTTCAGGTAAATGTGCTGCTGTGAATTTGTGTCTGTTTTCAGTTTGTGTTCCTTTTCTTCAGTGGTTTTAAGGGTCAAAACAGGTGGAATAACAGAAAAAGACAAAGAAAGTAATTGACATTTTACAGGTTTTTTTTTATATCTAAATTAGTCCAGTTGCTTTTTGGCACCTGGTTGAAATCCAAAAGCAATTACAAGGTAAAAACTAAGTAAAAAAAAAAAATGTTTTTGAAAAAAATCACAACACTGCAAACAACAGCAAAAACAATAACAAGAAGGAAAATGGTGCAAAAAACAAACAAACAAAGAAACAAAAACAAAAAAACATCCAAACCATCTTTTTATAGTGAGTCTCACTATAAATTGCACAAAGTCCATTCTGACAGTACGTTTTGGCATTTTTCCTTTTGACCAAATGGTTGGATTTTTTTATGAATATTAAAAATATATCATACTCAGAACGCTCACCATAGACACATTAGGGGTTAAAGGGTTAAAGAAAACATGAGGTAAACAAGAAGACACAAACTGCAGCAAGACAGGATAAGATGAAAAAGGAAAAAGGTGGTGTCCTCAATTCAGGAAGGTTTCTATTCACAGAGGAAGGGAAAAACCTGATCAGAGCTGCCGGGAAGGAGAAGAGTGACAGGATCAAAGGTGCCTTTGAGAAAGACTAGTAAGAAGTGGAGATAGACTGGTGGTAAAGCACATGCGAGCACCCTGAGAACACTGAAAACACAGGTGGAAATGACAGGAAGCACAAGATAACACAGATTATTGTCAACTGTCTGTGTGTCAACGTTTACTGACCTACAGTGATATCATTCCCACACGGACACACATCTCATCTCACATAGTTCTTCACACCTCATGTTTTTTAGTTTGTTTCAAGCATCTGTGGGCGAAGGGCCAAGTCCCAGTACAAAGCTGGAAGGTGCAGAAGACAAGCAGCATCATTTCTCTTGTGTCAGTTTGTTCTGTTTGTACGCCCAGAGCCATTGTATCGCTCACTATTCCACCCCTCTCTTTACAGGTTTGATACAAGTACAACCACCTGCCCATTTCACGCACAGCTTTTATCATTCTGGTCAGATACGTGGGAGTATGTGAGCAAAATGGTAAAAACGTAGTGGTTCTATTTATGCACATGAAGATTTTTGACTGATTTTTTTTTTTTTTTTTTTTTAACCGCCAGTTCTTCCAGAGCAGCCAGCCTTACTGATATAGTTTACGCTTTGCTTTTGGTATAATATAATAATCAATTTGTCAAATATCCTGTCACTTTTAAAAATTTTGAATGAATTCAATAACTATGAATCACTTTATTGCGTGTGTGTGTGTAAAATGTATGTCTGTTAAATGCTTTTTTAACATCCACCACTGAATAAAATTATCAACTGATTCAAACTAATTCTATCAATACATGTAAATAATTGGTGTAAAATGCAGTTTGTCATCTTTTCATGGTCATTAGATATGACCCGTTTGGATGTTCAGAAGGTCTGTAGTTACCATGGAAACACTCTCATCTTCTACAACATTGATTCACCAGTAAAACCCATAGAGTTGGATTAATGACGGTGGATGGACACGCTTGGTTTATGTGCAGTAAAAATAGATTTTGTGATTAAAAAAAAAAAAAGTCACATTTTCTCCAGTTTTCTGATTTTGATATATTAACCAGACCAAATCTGGCCCGCCAAAGGGTCCAATCTGGTCCGTAGGATGAGTTTGTGAAATACAAAAATGACACTGAAGAGATTACTATCAATCATTTAATAAAAAGATATAGGAGGAAATAAAAGAATAATAAACAGAGACTGCACTGAAGGAGGAAGGTCGCTGTTTTTCTTGATGCCATTATGGTTGAATAGTTATTATTGTGTTTTATTGTTCATCGTGTATCATATACGTGTGTTATATTCTTTGGTCTTTATATGGTTGCTACTTTGGCCAGGTCTCTTGCAAATGAGATTCCTAATCTCAATGGGACTTCCTGCTTAAATAAGGTAAAATAAAAATAAAATAAATAAAAAAAATCATGCCCTCTTCAGCTGTGATAGCTGACAGATGGTTTGTTTCTTCTTCTAAAAAAAAAAAAAAGGTATACATGTTTTGCTTCGATGAGATTATTGATTAAAGAACTGTAGACACTTTTGGAAAATGTGCAGAATCTAATCCAATCCAACTTTATTTATAAAGCACTTTAAAACAACCACAGTGGACCAAACTACTGTACAGGAAAACAAATAATTTAAAAACAGAGAATAGATAAAAAGCAATAAAATTTGTACAAATAAAAACAACAAATTAAGAATAAAAGTAATAGAATCAATCCCAACTAAAACAACTGAGTTAGAATGATGCATTTAAAATGTCTCATGTATAATTTAGGACTTTTAGGACTAAATGCTGTTTAATTTCCAGTAAACAAATGACACTTTTCTGTCTCAGTTGCCTACATTCCTGATAACACCTTAGATAGAGGACTCACATCAGATTTTCCCACAATCCTCGCTGTGCTTCAATGCCTCTTATTCCAATGTGTGAATGTTAATATTACACCTTTAATTGACAAAATGAGCTGCTCTTGTCTGTTGTTTTCTGTTCTTTTTATAGGAGGGAGCCTTTTTACCTTTTACCACATTCACTGCCACTCCTGCATGTATCGCTGATTTTTGTTTGCGTGTGTACATGCAATTCTTTGCACTCTCTAAGGAAATGCTGTGTCAAAAAAGCCCCAGGACATTCTCCTTGTTTTTATGACTATGCTTGGCAACTTAATCTAATCCTGTGAGCACAGCCACCACCAGAGACACAGCTGCATAATGAAATCTCACACAGGGGAAACCTGACAGCTCTTCCTCCCTGGGATCCTCTTCTTTGTGATCTGCAGGTATTGTCTCCCTCCTCCCTCTGTCTTTTTCTCTTCCTCTTTCCACACTTTCCTTTTGTCTTTCTCATTATGTTTTACCCATATAAGCCCCTCCTTTTCGAACCCCCCCCCCCCTTCACTGTCTGCTCCTGTGATCATCACATAAGGCGGGTTGTTTATGCTCAAATTTTTACTATGTGCTATGCGAAATGATCTGTAGGTATAGCTTTAATGTGGAATTACTTATTCCACATTAAAGCTATACTTTCAGATAAAGCAGTAAAAATTTGAACAAGAAGAACCCACCTCCCTCCAAATCCCACCCACTTCCACCAGGAGGGTCGGCCAATTATTTGATTCAGACCAAATAAAATGATTGGTCAGACTTTTATCAAAAATATATGACAATTACATGTTTTTTAGTTTCAAAAACCCAGTGGATTTCTTTCACATTTTAGTTTGACCCATGCTTATTAAGATCATTTTAAGACTACAAAAGAAAAGTGTAAAAATGCCAACTTTGTAAGATAGTATTTCTATCAGTGGACTTTCTAAAAATAATAGTATGCAAATTGCTTAGACTCACAAACACACACAAACAACATTTCTATACCGGCTTTTCCCTGCTAGCGGGGGTTGACCGGTCCATGGATTCCTCTCCTCTACATTTCTCTTCCCTGTCCTTCTTCAACCCCATCACCCTCATATCGTCCTCAACCACATCCTTTCATTGCCTCGTCGGTCGTCCCCTCCCTCGCGCTCCTGCCACCTCCATCATTAACACTCTACCCACTTCCGTACCCTCCCCTCTTCTCCACACATGTCCATACCACCTCAACCTCTGCCTCCTTAACCACACCTCCATCAACACTACCCCCACCCTCTGTGCAACCTCCGCGTTAGTAACCCTGTCCTTCAATGTAACTCCACACACCATCCTCAGCATCTTTCTCTCTGTCCAAACCAGTTTTTCTTTATTCATTCACTCCCACACTCCAATTTTCCGCCCCATACCCCAGCACGCTTCTGACACACCCCTTATAACACCCTAGATTGCCTTTATATATTGTTGTGTATAGAAAATGTACTTTTTCTTGGCTGTACTCTAGTGGAAGACTTGAGACTATTTACAAATTTGTGAAATTCATGTGGTTCAGTCAGTTTTTGGCTCCAAACAAAACAAACAAGCAGTCAGGACCTGATGATGACACCAGGTCTGTATCTGCTGGTTCTGTTCCTGTGGTCTCTCCCCTGGTCTGTAACAAAAATTAGGAACAAAATGAATAGATGACCCAAAATATAGAAAAAATGATCAACAGTATCTAAACAGTTTAAATTATTTCTCATTGTATATTTATTTCTCTGACATTTATGGTTCATTTCCATTCATTCTTTACCATTGTATGTAATGTTTTAGATAAATCTTGAATTCCTTTATACATCTATTGTACAAACTAATTCCAGTATTAATTCACAGTCTCAATAATTTTACATATTGCGAAACAATAGATCAGTGACAGAAAATTTTCCTGAATCAGGCTGAGGGTTTTCAAGCGTGTAATGTTACTGATATGAATCAGTTGTTTAAATGTGTACTTCTGCTATCATACACATTGTTTTGGTTATAATTGTTTACATGAAGGCACAACTGTGAATCACTTCAATTTTTTATTTTTTTTTATTTTTGCACATCGGTTCTTTGATTTTTTTGTCAGAATTCAATTCAAGTTTCTGTGCTAACAATGAGATTCTTCATCCATTGAATACACACACACACACAAATATTTACAGCTTGGTACCCCCCAGTTCTGCACCCCTGCTGTGATCCTCCCCATCTTGTTGTTTGCTGTGGCTAGGCTACGTCCCGGCATGCTGAAATCCTCCTCATCAGAGTGTGCATAGCCATTTTTATAATAAGTGCTAGCTGCTGGGCACTGAAAGCCACGGAGCCAATCAGGCCCTATTAGCACACAGCTCAGTGAAGACGGAATAATGAGATGAACACTGTGTTTGTGTGAGAGGAAGGAAAATACAGCTTGGCTCGATTATTATCAGAAGAAGTTAGGGGCTAAATACTGGTTTGATATCATGTTACGGATTCCATTTAGGTTATTTAACTGTCTTTAGTCGTGTTTTTTTTTAAAAAAAAAAGAAAGAAAAGAAAAGAAAGAGGCATGTAATGGAATGTGAAAGCAAATGATGGATACTTGAACTTCCTGGAATATGGGAATATGGCTTATTTTACAGTTATTATTTATCATTCTCTTCAGTCATTAACATTTTTTTTTATTTTTGTATCCAATTCCTCAAACCTGTTTTTCATCTATTGCTTTATTCTACTGCTTTGTGCGTGTTATCACATACAGAACCGAGGCTCCAATGTGTGAAAATTAATCTAATTACTTTTCATATCCCTAATTATGTTTCATATTTAAGACGGTAAGGCAGCATTTGCTACTTGGCTAGGATTGGGTTAAGTTAACAGGATTTTTTTCTATTTCTTTAAAGATTTCTGACTGTCAGTTAAAAAGATGTGTGAGTTTTAATGGCATTAGACTGATATTTATATCTATTTATTTCTGATTATAGTCTGTAAAACACTCAATTCACAATATCTGCATTTTAACATGTACAAGAACATTTCATCTTTCTTTAATCAAAACATTATCCTCTGTCATATCCACAAACTGATCAATTTAATATTTTAAATGAGACTTAAACATGATATTTTTCAATAATGAAAATGTGTGCAGATTGAATTGTAATATTTGTGTCTTCTTCAGTATGAACATTTCAGATTAATAAAATGATGATAATTAAATGGTTAAAGTTCCATTAAATTTATCCATAGACAAATGTCACAGATTTACCACAAAGAGCCTTAAAATCTATGCAGTTAGTGTTGTGTTCACATACATTTAGACAAATGTAAGTAGAAGATATAGAAATATGATACAAAACAGAGGGAACAAATTAAACATAGGTGAAGTGATGAAGAGCAGCATTCAGAAACACTGAAGGTAAATATACAGTCAAAAAGTGTAGCAATAAAAATGGGAATTTACGGCGCGGTATAAAAAAATAATAATAACTGAAAAGAAATTCTCTCAATATACCATATTTAAAATTATATTTTTTACATTATATTATTTGTTATTATTATATTTGTTACAAAACCTGATTTTGTTAAGCTTCAGAATAATACCCCAGAGTCTATAAATGTGTAAATAGAATTGCACGATGATCATTCCCTCTGACATTCTTATATCCACGTCATGAACACTGCTTTTTTTTTTTTACATTACTTATAAATAAAGGTACACATTCTCCATTCGATTGGTGAATTGAAAGAGGAAAGTAACTATGAAATAGTGCTGTATAGTTAATAATGGAGAATCACAGATACAAACATGCATTTAACAGCCTCCTTTGAGAAATGTGCATTAACTAGAGGGTGATATGGGAGTGGAATGGCACTCCTGTCCCATCACACTCCCACATATTCTGTTTATTTATTTATTTATTTTTAGCCTTCAGCAGTATACTGTTTTTCTGACACCTCTGACTCTTACCATTCAGCAAAATATGTGAACTTAGACACAATTTCATATTGTTCTTTATTATTATTCCTATTACAATTGCTTATTCATATATATAAAAAATAAATAAATAAATACACTAGGTCTCTGTTTCTACACCCATCAGACTTTGGGTCTTGTAGTGTAAGATGATGACATTTTCAATGTTATTATAGATATTCCAAAGGTTACAGTAGGAAATGTCTGCGATGACAATGATGACATTCTAGAGATTCACAGAAAGGACTAGAGGAGCTTTATTCACAATATAGCTAATGGTAATTAGCACACAAAGATGACTGAGCATCCTTATAGAGTCCCAACACCCTGGCCCTGCCCCATGGGAACTTGTGTCAGAAAAAAAACCTGCGTTACAATCAATGGTGAGAGACACGTAATTTTCATTTTCTTTCATACTTGAAGAAGCAAATTTACATGTGTCACTTTTCCATTTTGTAGTGGTGACAAAACCTATTTAGAATAAAATACTCTATGTGTTTCTGATACAGATGTACACCATACTGTTGTGCACCACTCAGTCCCGTTTCCTATTACACATATAGACCTTCCTCACCCTCTGTGCTTGCTCTCCAGCTGCTATGCCCAGTGGGGATCTCCAGCAGAACACAGACAGATCATTTCATGTCTCATCTCAGCTCGCTATAGTTATTAATGCCTAATTACGCAGAATCAGTTTCAGTTTCAACAATCTTCCCTGAAATGCTGTCAGTCAAAGGAAGTGATGATAGTCTGTCTACATCATGTCAGACACCAGGTGAATATACGTCTGATAGAGAACGACAGCAATGAATGAACTAGAACCAACCAGCTTGATGTCCTGGGAGTGAATTTAGCACTCTTTCCCTACTAGTGAGGTCTGGATTCAATTTGTCTTGCCGTATCTGCAGACCTGATCAATACCAATTGTATTACAAGTGGAGCACCGCCAAACCAATGTGCACTATCAGCACCTGCACATAGATGGATTGGTCAAAGAATATTGGCAATAGCGCTGTTTATTCATATCAATGAGAAAGACGGGCGATAAGAACTAAATCCATCTTAAACCACTCCTTTGCACTATATATATCAATAGCAGAGTGAGGATAATTGTATTGTCATTTGATCACAAAGTTGAGTTGAGGATAGCATAGAGTATAGTGTATTTTTGCAGTATTAGAGGGAATGAAGAGTCTGCAGCTTTAGTGTTGAGTTGGTTTTGGCTCGTGGATTTGAAAAAGATGGCAGTTTGTTTTTTGGCGAAGTGATGGAAGATGGTGCCAGCTGCTTTTAGTGGATACAAGACAAATGACTGCTATTGCCATATTTATCCCATTATCTTGTGCAAGAACTACATGAAATTCTAGATTGGGGGCTTTTATCACTATAAGAGCAGTTTCAATGTCAATACTCACAACGTATACAATTATTTGTGGATTTCCTGCAAGAAAGCCGTTATGGAGCCGTTAAAACAACTGGCCTATTTTCCTTAAGTGCTTTTATTGCGTTGTAATGGAGCAAACAACACAGAAACATGAGATTTTTTGTGATCAGATACCTTGCAGTAAATAAGTTACATAATAGTTGTTCATTTTAGGACCAGAACACATCAACAGACATTTCATTTAATTCTAAAAGAAGGCTTGATTATGTTTGGTGTGGCTTTAATGCTGCTAAAAGGTATATGTGTTCAACCAATGTAATGGTAAAGAGGCCTCACTTCACTTCACCTCAAGTCAAAACAAATCAAATTTTATTTATGTAGCACCACATCATAACAAAAGTTATCTCGCGACACTTTACATATGGAGCAGAATCAGTGGATATACCACAGCTACAACAGTTTGTACAAATAATAGAAACCTCTACTATCCATGAAACTATATAATAAACACTATCACAACTAGTGATGAGTTTAGACATATTATTCTGGCCCTCAAGTAAAGCTGCAAGAGTCAAAATCAGGGAGTAAAACACCCAGATTTTGAAAATACATGCCTTCCATCTGCAGCCCTTTCTACTGTTCTAAGCCAAAAAATAAATAAAGAAATATAAATATAGAGAATCTACACTGTATTACAGTCTCGGAAAAAAATATTAGACCATCAAGTTATCAAAAAAAAAAAAAAAAAAAACCAGAGAGAAAAGAAACTCATAATGCCAAAGAACACTGTTTTTGTCAGTAAAATTACATAGATACTGATGTAAGAACTGAACGGATTTTTCTTATTATCAAGAAAACATGGAAAATAGATACGTAGATATCAGCTCTGATATTAAACTACTATGAGCTATTTTTTGTTGATATCATTATATTTCTCCAAACATATGTACCCTTAGTTGTACCAGGCATTAAAATGAACAAAATTGGAGAAAACAAGGAGTGGTCTAATAATTTTTTCCACAACTGTACACTCTAGTCATACTGAAGCAGTAGTGTCACATCCAGGTCTCACACCTGACAGAATCTGGTCAGCAACTGGCAATTACAGCTTCGTTATTTAACCTCCTACCTGTCTGAAAACATCTGTGATTGGACAAAATTGGACGTCACAGGGTACAATTTCCACAACCAGAAAACACAAGAAGAGTAGGTGCTGAAATCTTCTGTCCTCTCAGACCACTTGAATTACAATATGCTGACAGGTAGGTAACAATGGATTTTTTTGCCGAAGATGGTAAAAAAAATATATCTATCACTGCAGTCTTAAAGAGCTTTATATGTAGTATTGCTTTTCCAAATTCTCAAACAGCAGGGGGGGGGGTCTCATACCAGAGCACACAACTATCAATGAATCAACCCTTTGTTTCCACAGACTGTATCACTGAATAAAATATAAAGATCTTTGTCCACTCACATCTATATTATGGTATCGTTAAGTTTTCTTCTTCAAATAAAAACTCATTGGTTCATAGTTTACAGCTCTGTTAGCTTAGTTCTGTTAATGGAAAGAAAAGAACCATAGTAAAACTACAAATGACCTCCATTTTCTGTACAGTTTGTGTTGTCAGTAGCTGTAACGAAGAATTAACAAGGTCAGAACTGTCACAGTTTAGGCTGAAAAAGAGCGGTCTTAGTAAACATAAAAATTTCTCATAATAAATGTTATATACATAATGACTTCATAACCCTCATAAATAAAACCCATATAGAGGAAAATCCTGAGATTTCAGCATTAAACTCCATGTTGTTGTTTTTTTCATTTAGAGCTGTATCCAGTGAAAGTGACTTTTTATCACTTTGTCGCTTCCTTTTTATCAGTGAGAAATCCTACATGAATCACAGGGTCTGAATCTATACATGAAGGCGGGACTAACAGTAAATCAATCACAGGTAAGACAGACATTAGATTAGATTAAACTTTATTGTCATTAGTCAGTATAATAGGTAACGAAATGCAGTTAGCATCCAATCAGAAGTGCGATATAATACAATTAAAACACCCATGACACAGACATTTACGAATACAGGGTGTAATTTGTAATTCAATCCTTACTTTTTTACACCGAACAACAGTTGCAAAGAAATTTGAAGACATGAAACTGACTTTGATTCACAACAAAAAGAATTCAGGGCATATAACAAATTGCAAAACTCCCACCCCTAAGACCTGTGATGATCTGATATAAAATAAATCAGGTATAATTCAATGGACCAGTTCCAGTTGACCAGTTGACAAACCAGATGACTGGCCAGGCTAACTTAACTCTAGAATTAGTTTCTTAATGGTTGTCATC
>JAPSES010000144.1:6146266-6160302 GCA_029822895.1 Maxillicosta whitleyi | reverse complement strand
ATAGATGTCTGCAAGCACAACACAGACTCACAAATGTCACATTGGAACATAATTCTGCGCAAATCTTACATAGGGTGTACATATACAAATAGTTAGTGTTGACCTGAGTGAAGTGAATGATTCATACGGGTGGGCGTAACAGACCCAGGATACGTAGATTATTAGCACAAACTGTCATTATCTCTATATCTGACTATATCTGAAACACTTTTTAATGATATAACACATTTTTACAATTTATGTTAAATTATTTCATGGACTCCCCACCTATGGCTCACAAACTCCCAGTCCTCATCATCCTCAGACCCCATTTTGAGAACAGTAGTGAACTTTTTCTGTTCAACCAGGCTGTAGACTGTGGCCACCCACTGCACTGCCCAGCTCATGCCAGTTAATCAGCCACAGGGAGCCCATGCAAAATGACAAGCAGCTCTATAATTAGCAGTAATTCAGTCATTTTAAATACTGAGACATTCAGTCTGGTTATTAGCCGGCAAAATCTCTTGCTGAGTTGCATTACATCGCTAATAAAGAGTAACCCATGCTAACACGGTCATGTCAAGGGTTTCAGCTTCAATCGCTGGTAATGGTCCTTGACACATAATACAGTGTCATAGTACTTTAATTTAGGAGCCCCCTGACTATGAAGCTCTTGAAAGCATTGGCTTTCAATAATATGAGTATGTGCTACAGTATTCATCATTGGTCCTCCACCAGCACTGGCCCTTTAGAGCCCAAACAAACCATGAACTGTTTAATTTGCCTTCACCGTGCCAAGAGGCCCCATTTAATTCAAGTCAATCAGCACTGTGACATTCTGAAGCAGCAGAGCTTTTACACATCACTGGGGTCTGTCGTGCCTGGATAAATATTTATAAAGCTGATGATGAAGTGCTCTAAAGGTTTATGTTTCATTGTCATATTCAAGTTGGACGAGTAACATTAAAGACTTTGTGTCCTCCTGTAGTCAAAGGTTAATGATAGGGGGGTCCATGTCACCACCGCTGCATCCATTCACTAGAGCTAATGACAAAACAAGTACATTATGTTATGTTAGGTTTGTCTGGCATGTGTTTGTAAAATTACCACAGAGATAATGAAACACAAAAGAGGCACTCTCTCTCTAGCTCCCACTAAGATATTCGTAAATGTAAGATTTTTATGTCGTTGCTCAGTTCTGTAGCTTCTCCTCCTAAAGCAGTGCAGTGACTGGACCCTGACGAACAGGAAGTGGAAAGAAGGATATAACAAGCCACTAGAGACATCATGCAGAGCTCCAGAGGGCCATTAGCCAAAGTTTCCATTTATTTATCCATACACCAAAAAAGATGGCAATAGCTTCTTGCTAATTAAGAGCAGAAGACTGTTAGCTGGGGAGCTGCACCTAAGCAGCAGACTCCTCTCTCTTCATCCCTAATGGTTGTGTTCCATCTGGTGATTTTCTGTGATACAGCAAAAGATACTTACCTCACTGACATATGATCCCTCACAGACTGAAAACTTTGTCCAGTGACGTAAGAAGAAGCCAGCATGACACTGTTGACCGATCATATACAGTGTAGCATCATGCAGTGACATGAGATGGAGCAATTCATGAAGGAGAGAAGGAGCAAGGTTGATACCAAATGAGTGACAGGTGGTCCTGAAGAAGGCAGTTCTAAGAGGTGAAAGGAAGGTGCCTTATTAATGTATTACTGTTGGAAACATACAGACTGGCCTTGGCTCACTTTCTGAGCTTTAGATGCCTCCAAATGATATGAGCGCACCATTATGTGGAGCGTAACTGACACCCATGGAGTGCCCTAAGTAAGCCCCAGGGAAGGGTAAGGTTAAGCTGGAAAACAAAACACTAAAGCAGGTCATGTAATAGGCCTCTCATTTTGCGCCTGTCTTTGTCAGGCCCACTGGAGGAAACCTAATTTATTTAATAGCCTGCCGCTCGAATGCCAAGCATTTGGTGCAAGAAAACAGAAGGCAGCAACAATGAAAGTAGCAGGAGAGAGGGAGGACAAACACTTCCGTCACGTTCACTGGCGAGATGTGATTTCCAAAGTGAAGATCTGTGTCAGCCATCTGGTGATGGAGAAGAGCAGGAAACTATGTCAGCATGCAGCTTTCAATAATGCAAGCATGCATGCTGTCACTACATAATTGACAATTCAAGAGGAGATTTCTGTGAAATGTCAACTTCTGTGTGTGTTCTGCTTTCTCTTCTTCCCTCTGTACACTCAGAGTACAGCAATCCAGTACTGGAAAACCAAGATAGAGCTATGTCAAATACAATGACAGAAACATATTAAACTGACAGATTTGTGCCACCAAATGTTCTGTTCACCCTCGTTCCTGCATTGGATGATCGTGACCTCTGAATATTCTGTGATAAGTAATAAGATAATAGTTTCCTGCAAAAGCATTCAACTATACGAATGTGAAAAATAGAAACTTACAAGTGAGTAGACCGCAAATGACTGCATTTGTTTTCCACAGTGTTTCCATTTGCAAGATTTAGTCAGTACGTCATTCTCTTATAGGCCTGGAGTCATATTCAGCTATTTAAGGTTGTCAGCAGAAATAAATCACATATAAAACTAAAAAGTCTGATCAGAGCCAGCGCTGGCCTTCAGTAAAATGAAAGAGCATTTCCCATTCAACACAAAATATGCTGCTGATTGCATGATTTCACATTTCTTTCAAGGCCTGTGCAGTTGTGAGATTTGACAAATGATGCCCTAAAGAACACACATGGTTTCATCCAAAAACAACCCCGCTGGTTTTCAGTGATACCATCAAACAGAAATAACAGATTCATGTGTGGATAAATTTATAAACTCAGACCAGCTCATTCCTTTTACAAATTACTTCATAAATGTGAAAAACAATGGATGGCTATTTTTTTTCCCCCAGCAATAGGCTTGCCGTCTTTTTAATGCATGCCAGCTCATTTTGATAAGGCGTGCTGTGAATGTCATGCAGATTCATGTACTGTACATCTGTCTCCACCGCTCCACTCCCTCCCATTCTTTACCATTATGAAATGCAAATGTTATGTCACCCACTTCACACAGAGATAAATCTGTTATTCTGTGCATTACTACACAGAGCTTCACCAAAGCATCAGTCACATCGAATTAATTTACACACCTTCCTTATACTGATACTGTCCTCTATAACCATTTCGTCTCCAGGAATGGAAAATGAATTAAGCCCAAAATGTTAACATACAAACGAATGGACGCAAATATTGAAATGTGGCTTCAGTGAAAGCAGAATTCAACACAGATAATAGGAAAAATCACATTATTATTAAACCTCTTGTTTTTCCACTCATGGTTTCTATCCCACTGTATTAGGAACACACTAACACCTATAAAATGAGAGACAATCACACAAAGATAGGGAGTCAACTGTTTTACAGAGTAACACTGGGGGAGTGTTTCAACCATATCCCTGTCATACCTTTAACCTATTCTGTATAGTTGCACATAAACACTTCTTCCTGTTCAGTGGTTGAAAATAATAGACACTTCAAGCACAATAAGTTACCTTACATAATCTGCCTACACCTTTAGGTCATGAGTTCGATGCTGTAACTTGATTTTTTGTAGTTATCTTTAATAATCACTATTAAAAAAATCTTCCATAATAATAGTAACAATAACAACAACAATAATAATAATAATAATAATAATCAATAGCACTAGAGGTGACGGTCATATTTGCAAAAGGTAAAATAAGCAAACAATAAGCAT
Source organism: Maxillicosta whitleyi (assembly GCA_029822895.1). NCBI lineage: Eukaryota > Metazoa > Chordata > Actinopteri > Perciformes > Neosebastidae > Maxillicosta > Maxillicosta whitleyi. Next base: position 6,156,553 of record JAPSES010000144.1, on the reverse strand, counting down.
TAACTTGTTTGTTTGTTTTTAGTTTATTTAATAAATGACAATGTTTTTCTCAATAAATTTGATAAAGGTAACACCTGTGAGAAGATGTAGATTAGAAGTATCAAAATGATTATCCAATGCACTGAGTAAATTCAGATAGAATACTGCAAAATCAATATGTAATTTTCCATTATGAAAAAAAAAAAAAATACAGTACTTGAAAAAACATGGAACATATTGCTTAGTAACTGAACAGGTTTTAATGAAGAAATTTTACTCATATCTGTGAATTGTGTATTATGTCATTTTGGTTTTATTAATTACAAAGCAACTTAAAAAAAATCACAAATAACTGATGTATTTCTTTTTTTTTTTGTTTCCTTTTTTTTCATGCAGTGTCATATTAATCCATAAAGACCCAAACATCTATAACCAACCAAAAGCGTCAACTGATCTAAACTGTTTAACAACTATTGATCCATTAATCCATGCAAATAATTGGTGCTAAATGCAATTTGTCGTCTTTTGATGGTCATCAGATATGACCCATTTGGACATTCAGAGCCTACGTAGTTGACATGGAAACACTGTCTTCTTCTATAACATTGACTCACCAGTAAAAGCCATGGAGTTAATTATAGTATTTCTATTTTTATTCATTGACCCTTCTCTGCTATCGTCCACAGTGGATGTTACGCTCCATTGATTGAGAGTTATTAATAGTTATTAGCCCTATAGATATGGACCAGTAGGAGCCTGGTACTTCTACTAATAGGTTCAAAAGGTCCTGTCATCTCTTTAAGTTATTGATAACCTAAATGAAAAGCAGAAGACAAGGAATCCACGCTCCATGTCAAAGGAGGATATACGTCTCAAAATTAGGGCAATTCAACAGTGATTATTTAAAATAAGCTGCTCAAACATGCTGTGATGTAAATGTTGACATGAAAAAAAACATTTTGTAGTTGTGTTTTCTCCATTATTACATCTTGTTATTATGTAATGTTTGTGATATTACTCCAAAAAAAAAGAGTAAAAGGTAAAAACAAAGAAAAATATAATTTATTTACATTTTTTAAAATACAATTAAAAAACAAACGACTTTTCAATTCAGTCATCTTAGTACATGACACCAACTCAAAATACATTTGTAAAATACTGACTATGCGTTGAACTAAATGCTCATAAAAATCATATTAGCTTTCAGCTTTTAAAAAAAAAAAAAAAAAGTGAGATACTAAGTAGCGGTAAGTGATCAGTGAGGTAAAAACGTACAAATAAAACACAGTCTGTTTCTGCATAAATCGTCAAAGGACGCATTAAACAGTAGTAATCCTCCTGATGCTCTTGGTGCTTTCCTGGTCTTGGTCGTCACTTTGCAGAGAGAGGCTACGTGAGGACACAACATCAGGGACCTGGAGGACACCGGGAAATTCAGCTGAAATGATGACACGCTCGTTTTGACTCATCTGACACTTAGATGATATAACTAAAAACATTCAAAACAGACATTTGTGGTGCGTGTCCAACAAGCAGACTCATTTGGGAGTGTATCAGTGCACTGACATTAGCATCAAATGTAACCTAATAAATCCCACTGAACTTGTGACCTCAAAAAGGGCCACATCAGAGTCCCATAAGACGGGCCAAGAGAACTCAGATGACCCTCCCTCAATCTTCCATTTAAAAATAATCAATTAGTCCATTACTCAGAGCTCTCTGAGGTACAATTACCTCATAAACATTGACAGGTATGGACCATATTTAAGCACAGAGACAGAAAATGTCATTTTCCAATCGTTGTCTCAATCAGCATTTCTGTTCCCATCTGTAGATCACCCCAGATTTATATCATACTAAGACTCATTTTCTGGATACATCAAGGCCTCTACGAATTTACATTTTACACAATATCAATAAGAGATGTGGTAATCTGCATCCTAGCTTCATGTCTATACGACCCCCTGTTGCCTCTATATGGCCCCCATTCTCTCTATCTTACCTTATGAAAGGTGGCAAAGTCTGTCATTTGGCTACGGGTTTCAATAATTAGCTCATTGTAATCTGCACCTGCAGGGTGAAAAACAGCAACTTAGCCTGATCTAACCTTACATCCCATCTGACCAGCCACGGGCTTATTTGGACAACAGTGTGCACTAATGCATTAGCATCTAATTCAATTTAAATAAAATAATCTAAGGTGAATAAAGCACAGATGTACAACATATCCAGCACTGTGCAAATGTTGGTTTATATAAAGTTCTCATGACCACACACATGCATTTTTCAGTGTCTGTATTAAGATCCAATCTATATATATGGGAAGTATGTGTAGCAAGAAAAACACATAGTTCAGAGGGAAATAAACAACTTCTATGAATTTATTCAATGAATTTAGCATCACCTTGAAATGTCTTTAACCCTTTTACCCAGACATTATGAAATTGATTACATTATTTTTCTGATGTTTAATTTCAGGTTTCATTCAACACAAGTCAGATGTTTCTAATTGTTAATGTTGCTTCTTGTCATGGGGTCAGGGGTCACACTAAATAGTGGCTTTAACCTTTAGAACCCATTTAGTTGAGTTTTTGTGTCATTTAAGGCCGCACACATATTTCCTGTATTTTCATGTTGGATCCAAAAACAAGACAATGACAATATACTGTATGTATGTTCATTTTAACTGAGCCAGAGGTGCTCTAAGACTTTTACACAGAACTGTATTTATAAATATAATTGTAGTAGTGTCCGTGTTTATTTGTTAAAAACCACCTACCTGTACAGGAACTTCAAAATAACAAAACTTACTACTGTACTTTAATACTTTACATTAATAAATGTGTCTTACTTTGTCAGATTTTAGTGGCACAATAGTTTTCTTCTATGCTCTGTAATGTTATTCTGACCAAACAAGTGTCATAAACTTTACATCACTCTTTCACCTGTAGTGCCTTCAGTGGAGTATCCCAGGTTGACCCTTCCCCCTGTCGCCTCAGCAACTGAGATTCTCCCACTCACTGATTGGTCGAACCTGCAAAAGCCCAGATGAATGGTCCAGTGGAAGGCATAACCTTTAACTGAGACATCGCACAGTTATTGTGTGAACGGATAATTTTCCTTTCTCAGAAAGCTGCACTCAGTGACCTCTGCATTGTTTTTGCCATAAAGTGCTCTGACATAAAACAAACGAACATCATCTTTGTTTTTTGGAGCATTTTATTGCACCCAACAAAGCTACTCAACTGTCACATCTGTAGGCTCAGTGTAAAAGTGAAAATATGTTTCAGCTATAAAAAAAAAAAATGTTGAAAAACACAATGCATAATGTCTGCTTCTTAAATCTTAATTTCAATAAGGCAGAATATAATATCTCTTTAATGCATGTGATCTTAAATTTTCCAGTTTTATTTTATGAGGGATAACAAAACCCCATTAATTCTCAAAACTACGTTATGCATATTAACAAAGATTCATACTAACTCTTCAGGTTTATGTACACTGTTGCCCATAAAGTTGGAATCATTTTATTTCAAACACATTTCTCTTTTTATTCCTTTTTATAAACATCAGTAATCACCTTTGACCAGGTAGAATGATTACATACCGAGTCTCAGCCTATCAAGAATTAATCACAGTGTCACAATCATTTCATGCAAAAAGGGAAAAAAAAAATTATATATTATTTTAGTTTTTTAACTTTATGGGCAACAGTGTGTTAACAGAGCTCTATGTTTCTTTTAGTTCTTGGGTTCATGCTAAAGATCCTGGTGTTGCATTGCTTAAAACACTAAGCAAAAAAAAGGGGTCCAGCTGAGTCTTACCTTATTGCTTCCTGTGGGCTTGGTTCTGAAAAGCAAGAAAATGATGCATAAACCATTATGAGCTATCAGCAGCTAGCTTGTTTATTCACACTGCACTGACCACAGAGCCGTTGTTCTTGCTCACTGCGTCTACAGCAATATGAAAGCTGTAAATGTCCCTCCGTTTATTAGTTTTGGGTTCCGCACTAATATCATAGCCTCCAGTCAGTTTGCAATTCAATAGTGAAAGCTGGAGCTGGGTGTTAATGAGTTTTGTAACGCAGCTTCACGGTTGTCTTTCTCTAAAGGTCCTCCTGGCCACAGTGAAAATACAACAAAATAACAATGATGCAGATGGTGCTTGCCCCAGGAGGGATATAAACTGTTCCTTTTACAGGGAGAGGAATTTCCTTAGTCATTATATTTTAAATCCCTGCTGTCATGCTGTCCAAAGTCTTTGAGGGAGACTATATTACATCCCTTCCTTTTTTTATATATATATATAATTGGAAAGAAAATGTTCCCCATTGAGGTGGATTTCTCTAAAGGAGCTTAGTGACTTGGAAGCATGCCACATCCTCTAACATGTGAAACATCCATATTAAGTTAATTTAACTTATACAAGGAAGTTCTACTTAGGATTCAGACCACAGCAAGGGCGACGGTGAAGGAGGTATTAAACGTTTCAGGTACAAAATCAGCAGCTGGAGGAGAAAGGTCACACCTGCTTTATGATAATCCCTTTGCCTGAAATCAATGCCATGATTTGCAATAGTTCCGAATCAGTCACAGGGATTACATTGACTCCTAAATGTGTAACTCTGGGGTTCTGTTGGTTATCTCTAACAAACAGGCCTCCTCCAACTCTTTATGCAAGAACAAGGAGCCCCTCAGAGATGGCACTCTAGAAACATCACTCTTACACTCCATCTTCCTGCCCAGAGTAACGTCACGCCACTTTACCTCCACAACTTACAAAAGTATCGACCTTTCTGCTGGAGGTGAAAAGTGGTCGGACCATGTGCTAACTTTACTGCTGCAAATCTTCTGGGTTTAAGTTGCGTGCTTAATAGAGTTGCAGGAAAGCGGTACAGCTGTGTGGTCATTTGGAAACTCTTTTCATGAGTTTGTAACCTTTTCTGAGCTGTGTTAGACTTACTGCCTTTGTCACACAGTAAATTTAAAAACAATTTCATCAGACACACTTCTTAACTCATAAAGACCCGGTACTTTTGTGACTGTTCCCAATAGAATTTGCCTGTAGATTTAACTTTCTTAAAGGATTTATCACTATTATTATAATATTAACCTCTGTATTTTTCTTTTTTTTTCAGTGAAAATCATATATTTCCAATATTAAATTCACTAATCATGTAAGTGTTCATAAAAGCTCAGATTAACGCATAAAGATGCAGCGCTACTTTTGAGAAATGAAGTTTTGTGTCGATTTAACTTTTCTTAAGTGATTTATATCCATTTATCATAATATTATTCTCTCCACTTTACATTTTTTTCTGTAGAAATCAAGTACTTTCCAATATTTAATTTACTGATCATGTACTGTAATCATCATGCTGAGATTACGTTTGAGGATTATGATACTAAAAACATAGAAAACTGCAAATCATTAAATGAACATAAACCACTGTCCATCAACTGTCATTAATCAAACTCCATGGGTTTTACTGGTGAATCATTGTTATAGAAGATGACAGTGTTTCTACGTTGACTACAGAGCCTCTTAACATCCAAATGGGTCATATCTCATGGCCATGAAAAGATGACAAACTGTATTTTACAACAGTTATTTCCATGGATTGATAGAATTAATGGATCAACAGTGATTCATCTTTTTTATATCAGTGAATGAGTTTGATCACTAGTAGATATTTGGGTCTTTATGGGTTAAAGATGGGCTTATTATAAACAGAAATAGAGAAAATTGATGAAAAAGTGACTTTTTCAGTAAAATCTATCATTAACTCAATATAAATCAAGTGTCTCCATCCACTGTCACTAATCAAACTCCATGGGTTTTACTGGTTACAGAAGATGACAGTGTTTTCACATTCATTACAGAGCCTCCGAACGTCCAAAAAAGACACATGTGATGATGTTGAAAAGCTAAAAAAAACTGCATTTTAATATAATTATTTACATTTCATGACAGGGTTAGTGGATCAACAGGTATTAAACATTTTAGATCAGTAGATGTTTTAATTTGCCAGTGTCTATTTGGGTCTTTATGGGTTAAATCTGCAGGAGAAGCTGTGCTTTGTTGCAGTCTGTGTGTTTTCTGTAGGATACATTTGGCTTAGTTCACTCCAAAAACCATGACCTCATGCTTCTAGAGGAACCATTTTCACCTGCATACAAACTGCAATCATGCACTACATCCCCACCAAACGATTCTACACAGCATATTGAACTTTATCAGACCATCAGATTGATGCAAGACCAAACCACAAAGACTTTAATTTTCTCGGGTAGACGGAGGGAAATGCTTTTATCTACACCCTGCAATGTCTTTATTAAATTAAACACCTGTTGTGCCAAGATCACTAGACGCAGAAATATTTTTTTCCCTGACAGGTGTTTAATGGCACAAGGCTCAGACTTCTCTTTCTGTTTTTTGTTTTTTACTTTTCTACTTTTGTACTAACTTTTCTCATCTTCTGTGAGTTATTGTTGAATCTATGGCAAAATTGGATGTATATTTATCCAGTTTCTGATAAATCTGTAAATAATTTTATGGTGTGGAAAAGACAAGGTTCAAAATAAAAACTACTTGATCTGGTACACACACACACACACACACACAGATGTTATTTCAAGCATTCTTCAAACTGAGAAATGTAACAACATGCATAGTCAACTTGATGTGCATCTCAGACTTTCCATGCACAAAAAATATCCTTTTTAGTTGCTTGTTTACAGAAGTGGCATCAAAATGTACATTGTGCAATTCCACGTCGCAAATGATACCAAATTAATATTTCAAATTCCTCTTCAATATGTTTTTTGACATCAGTATTTATCATTTCCCGATCAAGTGAATCAGTGATTATTACAAAAGACAGTTTAACCAGAGCATTCTTATTGTATTTATCAGGGATTGAAAATATCCTACTATTGGCATACTAACTGTTGCCCAACATTAGGATCCATCAGGGCAGGGAGGGGGGACAAAGGTTGTCGTCAGCCAAAATGTGCATGGCAGGTTGACTGATAAACAGGGTTGGGATGGGCCACAGAATGATAAAACAGCATATTTCTTTTCTTTAGCATTTGGAGCTCACATTCTGCTGTGACCTTCTATATGGAAGTGACTGAAAGTGACTGATCTCTGGAGATACAAAGCTTTTTTACGATGCATTTTGTTATATTTCTAACTGTATTTCTCTGTGTTGTACTGCACACTGTATACATCCAGCTTTCTGATTAGTTAATTTACAGACTGAGGGCATAATGAAACCAACATACTGTTTATGTAATATAGATTTCTACATTTTACATTTTGATTCTCAACAACAACAACAACAACAACAACAGAAAAAACTGTTCTTGAAATGCCTTGCTCGAGGGAGCTTAACAATTGTTATTTAGGGTCAAGATAAGAAGTCATTCCACCCTCCTGAACAGATTTTTACAGTTGTTCTGTGACCTTTGTGCTGTCACTGTTTCCCGAGGAGTAAAGCTTTCTGCTGACAACTAATGTTCCACCTTTGTCAGAAAAAATATTGCGTGCCCTTGGTGAAGGCCGGCATGGGGCAGTGCCGAGTCACAGTGTGTAACCGGCTATCTTCTTCATTATTCTTTAATCACAGTTTCTCTACTGGAAAATGTAGGGGGAGGTGATGCTTTCTCACCTCCAGCAATTTAAGGAAAAGAAAAGTGCCTACTTGCTTGTCTCCTTCGTCTGTACCAGAGGACAGTGCAGATGCAGAGCAGGAGGAGCAGAAACAGAGCAGAGAGGGAGGCCGTTACTGCCAGAGGGACTGTGCAGTCGGCTGCTTCCTGCACCACCTCTGCAACTGAGGAAAGAAGGTCACATAAGTGTTTTACTTAAGAAAATGCTGAAGCGATGCTGTAACTTTGCAATTCAATTACACATTTGCAGACAGTCGGGTTCAGGAAACTGTGTTTAATTTCCATCTTTAATTCTCAGTAGTCGCCATGAGGGTGTTTGCTGAGTGTAGCCATTTTAAAAAGGAAAAAAAAAAATGAAAATGGTACAAATACAGCTACAAATGGAACATTACTAAGACAGGAATGCAGTATCTGTATTTTTAGGCTGTGGACATCAAAGCTTTGCAACCTCAGCTCTACATGAGTTGCTTTAAACCAAACTCCTGCCATCTTGATTTGGCAGCTTGTTCCTATTCCACTTCCCTCTTCAATAATAATGCTCAGTGATGATTCACAAGCTTCCCAAAGGATAAGGATAAAAAAAAAAAAAAGCAGTGAATACAAAATCAGGCAGACTGGAAAAAAGAGTGAAAATTCATCAAAGTAAAAACTAAAATGGGGAAGAACAATAAGCTTTATGCACACAAATAACAAAGATGCTACTTCTGTTTTCATATGCACTGCATATTAATGAGCAGCACAATGACACATAATAGTGTTAAAGTATGTGCTCTCACCCACTGTCAGGCGGATGCTGCTCTTCAGTGGCGTGGCGAGAGCAGACACAGAGGCCAGACAGTCGACTAGAGAGCTCTTTGCTGCCGTCACGCTCAGGTTGCTGGTCACAGTGAAGAGGCTACTTCTGGTCTCTTCAGTACTCATGTTGTAATCACCACGGCTCATCTACATTTCATTTTACAGTTTGAGAGAATTAATATTAGTGTTTACAGTCTGATCACTGAAGTAACAGTGTGTTAATCAAAAATAACAAGCAGAGTTAAATCATTTATGAATAAGCAGTGTACTGTATTTTTTTTTAACAAGATAAAACAGTGCAAAGTCATTAGATACGTCTAATTTATCATAGAGATAAGATTGAATATGTCTATTTGCAGCTATTTATTTACCTTTCTGTCATTCATCTGCCATTGTAAGAGAGGCTCGGGGTACCATCCTACTGCCTCACACACAAACACCACAGCCTGCCCCTGAAAAGCCATTTTAGTTTCACCAAAGACTCTCACGCTGCCTTTTTCTGCAAGAAGAAAAACACAACATTAACAAAGCGTCACATTTACATTTTTTTTACAGGTTCACACATGCATGTGAGTGATTTTGTTTCATAGATCTATTATTTTTATGTACTTATATGCCCGTATCTGAACCCACAGATGAGAATCACCTTTCCATTTGGCTTGTTCACTGATAAAAGATGGATTTCATCCATCCCGGGTGATTGATCACATGTCTCAAAGTCTCAATTGCCTGCTCCTCTTTGTTCCCCTTCATCTCCTTCCCTGCCAGCCAAATAAGCCACTTAAGGCCCTGAGAGATACAGTATCTCATATGTGAATTCTATTGTCTGGTACAATGAAAGGCTATGGATGCAACAGACAATTGCTATAGACAGAAAGATAATTACAGAAGCTTTGGCGCTTTGTCTAAGCGAATGACATGTCTCTGTTGATTTAGGTTCAAATTCTCAGATGTTTTGTACGTGTTATTGGCTGTCGCTATTCTCCACGAGCTTTTATTTGATGCCCGATTTGGTGTCATAAACACGGTACCGTCCTATTGTGAAAGTTACCAGATAGTCAACTCCAATGACTCTAAGGAAATCTTAGAGGCAGCGAATAAAGGTTGAAAGGGGACAAGCAGCCTGATTTGCACTGATTGATGAAAAGCTTTAGGCAATTACAGCTGACTGTTACATCCGAATAGAGAAAGGAACAACATCAGCACTCCTAAAAGCTCCAGTCTAAGTGATTCCAGAAATAAGGTTTCATAAGGTTTGTTAATCACTGTAGGGAGACTGAAGACTTTGGGCCACTGTGTGAGGAGGGAAGCCCTCAGCTAAAACCAATTGTAGTGATTTGTCAGCAGAGGACTTCAGAGGGGAAACTACTTAAGGGCAGTACTTAATGTGTAGAGTGTATGGAATACCCTCTCCTCTGAAGAGGTGGAAAGTAATCTTACTCATTATCATAATTAAGTTTAAATCAAACTACATCACTTGAGTATTTTCATCATTTTATACTTTAAACTCTACTGCATCTCAAAAGTCTCTACTAACTGTAGTCACCTATATTGGAAAATTTTTCATCCACTTTCCATCCAGCAGAAATTGTTGATGTGTAAATATTTTGGTTTTGAATACTTGTGATAAATTAATAAAGTGTTCCTTTGGCAGATGAGAAAACTGTCCTAATTATAAACACTTTTGGAAAACCTGTAACATGCAAAAAGCTGAAAGCTCTCATAAAGCTGAAAATACTTTTTTGGGATTATATTATACACACACACACACACACACACACACACACACACAAACACACCCACACACACACATATATATATATATATATATATATATATA
>JAPSES010000144.1:6109969-6146166 GCA_029822895.1 Maxillicosta whitleyi | reverse complement strand
AAACACATCATGATTTGATTGAATATGATATATTTCTGTAGCTTATAAGGTACACAACCATGTGTAAAGAAGCAAAATGAGCTAAATGTGAGTAATCTGTGGCAGTACAATGCATTATAAGCATAATACAAATTCTAAAAATAACTTTTAATTGAAACTTTTCATACTTCTTTTCTTTTCAAAACATGCAAAATTTCCACCTTAAGCCTTCACTGGGCAAACAGTTGCATGAGTGCAATCAACTTTTTCAGTGGGGTTTGACTTACCTACATGTGAAATGTGGAATAAAGTTTATTAAATTATATATACATATAAAATTGTATGTGAACATGTATTTATTTTTATTGATATATAATAATAATAATAATAATAAATCTTTTTTGCACAATTTAATGTCAGTTGCCACAATTAAAGTGATATTAGTTAAATTGTAACCAGAAATAATTACAAGAAAAGCACAGACAAAAACTGATATGACTGATTATCTTGCATCAGAAAAATAAAGAAAATTAGGGCAGTGATGAAAAAGATACAAACAACAGCACTCAGAAGGAAAGAATCCTGCTAATTTAGGTAGCTTTGAATAAGTAGGTCACTCTTTAGTTAAGATGACTGATGAACCTGAAGTGTTGAATGGACTGAAATAAAATATCTCCACTGTTGTAAGTTTTACAGTGTACGTAAATCTCCCAAATTTTGATTGATAAGGCATTGCAATCTCTTTGCACCTGTTACCAAATATAGATGTGCAAAGCCTCAATCCTTTATTACTTTTCAATACCTGAAAGTATATTCTTGTTAATCACACAAAAATGAAAGTAAACCCATATAGTTGGAATTTTGTTTTCAGACAATTCCTTTTTTTTAATTCTTATTTATACATATCAATAATAATAATGCACTTTATCTATCAAAAATAAATCACATTGTTGCAATCATTTCACTAGAAGAGTGAAAAAAATATTTGTAATCCAACATCATGGGAAACAGTGTACTTACATTTTTTTTTAAATAAAATACTTTAGTCCAATTGTATTTTGCAGTGAGTAAAATATCTGAATATTTCTTTCACCGTTGCTCCTCAAATGATCATGCTTGTACATGTGTAAGTGCAAGATAAGGGCGTGTAGGTGCATGTAGTTTGTGTTACATATACACAGTTAATAACACATGTAAGGGTGCATGGGTGAAAATCTATTTCAATCAATCAGTTATCCGGCCTCCACAGGCATGTTCAGTCTTCTCTGATTTATATCAAAGAAGTCTCCTTTTCTACAGCCCTCACTGCAGATTCTGTTTGTACTCAGCAGCACATGCAGCCATATTGATCTGTTCCAGTGAAAGGTTTGTGTGCAAATGTGTGAGTAAGAAAAAGGGGTGGTGAAAGAGCAGCGAGAGCACACAGGAGTGTGAGTTCATATTTACATCATCTATATTGGACAATTAAAGCAGCGAGTGTGGATGATAGCATATAGAGTCAACCGGCCCTGTGGAGATTCATGGCCCCCCTCCAACAGTATATTTGGGGCTGCAGTATACAAATCACAGGCAGAGTTGCTGACTGTTAACTGGGCGTGCCAGGATGCACAATTAATTCAAAGGCTGTGTCAGGTCATAGTGATCCTCTGCATCTAGACTGGAGGGTCTGATTCACCATACACTACTGTTAATGGGTGCATATGTCAGTGGGAATTTGTGGAACTGGCTGCAATGGAGGCTCGCTTTATAATATATTGGATGCAGCGGATCATTGGTTTTGTTTCCTTTTTACAGAGATGTTTGCGCACTGTTTTTAGCTGAGCTCACACTTCAAGGATACATAGTGTAGATGGAAATAAGCTGAATGATACGATCAAGGGAAGTAGAGTTGGAGGGTACTCCTGATGTATTTAAGAAATTGTCATTTAGTGTGCTGCCTTATGTGTGCTGTGCCATTGCAGTCCAACAAAAGAAGTCAATATTTTGAGAGTGTGTTGTTTGTTAAATGTTTACTCTTTTTTTTTTTTTTTAAATCACACAATCTTTTAAAGTAATATGTATGGAAATGAACATATGGCAATTTAAAGTGCCACTATTGATCTAATTCACTTGTGACAGTTTTTGATTTTCTTCTGTAATTGCTATAAGGGAATTCCCACTTGGAAATGTGTGGGGTTACACTGCAGAGCGTTCCAGTTCAAGATAACAACTCCATCAGAACTGCAGAACACTGCTGATTCTTATCAAGTACTAACTCACAAGTATGCCACCCAGGAGGGGGAGGGGGAGGGGGAGAGGAGAGGCTGTAGTCAGTAAATCTGTAAATTCTTCAGACTGACATGCGCTTTCCACCTGGTATTTATAACTAGGAGCCAATCAATTTCCATCTCCAACACCACCCACACTCCACACTGTCATTAACAATGTCAAAGAGACCATCAAACACGCCCGTGCAAATGTACTCCACGATAGAGACCTTAATGATTTCTCTACTCACGATTGATCCCCCAGGCACAAGTTCAGCTGCTTTTACAAAACGACTGAAAACTTTTGTTCTTGAAACCTCCACTTCACCATAATAAATCAAAGGCAGTTAATTAAGATGTGCACCTTGGATGCAGAGGCAAAAATAATGTTTTGTCTTGGATTGTTGTTGAGTTTTGTGAATAGAAACAGTGGTGTGTGGGTGGAAATAATCAAAGTGGCTGCATAACTTTTGCTCAGCTTACTTCATTTACTTCTTTTTACACAGTGTTTCTGCCTTGTCAAGGTTAAAATCTGTGCTTGTGCTCTTACACTGCAGTAGGTTTCGAGAGACTTGCTATGTGGTCCTGTTGTTGATTTGTGTATGTGTGCATGTGTGCGTGTGCATGTGTGTGGGTGTTCATGGCTGTAAAAAATCGAGGTTCCCTAAGAGAGACTTGCTGCACAAAAGCCTTTGAAATTCTGTGCAGCAGAAACAAACAATTCCTTGTTGCCTTCCTGTTACAATGAATCAAGGTAACATGTACACACCAACGCTGTCCCTCCCTTGACCCCACTTACACACAGAGACACACAAATATGAACATACAAACCTTGTACAAACAGACTTGCTGTTTTTCTGCCAATGCCCTGGAGGTCACAGGTCACTTGTCCCTGGTGCTGCCTCTCTGTGTTCTTTAGGACAAACACCCAGGCGTTTCCACGTGAGGCAGGGCTTTTCTCAGCTGTCACATTAAGATTGGTGGAGGGCAGGACACCGTGCAGGTTTGAGATGGTGAGTGCTACAGTACCATTCAGTAGCCATACCATAACAGTCCACTGGGTGTTGGAGGTGCTGCAGGTGAAACGGGCTTCTTCTCCTCGCACAACTGTCTGGGTTTCAGGTGACAGGTTTATCTGAGCTGTGACTGCTGGAGACCCACAGGAAGACAGACAGAAGTTACAAAACTAAAACAGGCTAAAGCTAGTGTAAACACACACACACACACCAATAAGTAGAGGTCTACTGCCTAACTTGTCCCTAACTGATCTAATGCTATAAATCCAGAACTCAAAATAATATAAATATTACCTATATCTTTCTCATTTGTCTGCATGAAAAATGTGTTATCCATGTGGATGTGAAATTGTGTGTTTTGCATGTCTTCCAAAAGCTGTTTCAAGTAACTTCAACTTCAACTCAGCCTGTCTTATCATATAAAAGATGGACACAAATGATTTCTCATTCTAACTAAGGATTTTTTTATTTTTTTTTTTATTAATGAATAAATTAATTTTGTTTAATTAATTTTATTTGAAGTTTTAAATTTTCATTTTGGATGTGTGCATTTATATATTTCTGTTAGAGTATGAGATGCATCAGAGTTGGCACACTGTTGGAGTCTGGGTACATAACTATGTTGTTATATTTTATGTGAATGTAAAAATTCAATTAAAAAAAAAAAACCTTGGCGAAAATAGAAGGACATTCAAGGGCTCACACCTAATCCATGGATCAATGAAATGTCTTGGAACCTTGCATTGGACATACAAATGATATGAAATGAAAGTATGAATAAAATTTTAAAAACATAGACATATTTATGCAACCAAAAAGAAAAAAAAAAAAGAAAAAATCAGCAATAATCTAAAACACTAATCTAGTGAGAATATAACAATAATGCCTTAGTGGAAAGGAAAATACAAGAATAGTAAGACTGATACATTTTTTTTGCTATAATTCTGCTTGAAAAACTGCTTACAAGTTTTCACATGATCAAAAGAAAAGGTTGTAGAGCTCTTCAGCAACTTCACCACACATGGGAGTATTATTGTACCCCACATTGTACTCCATACTGTTATTGTACAACAGTATGATTATTTAATACTACTAATAATAATACCGCCCTTCAACAAAGATGAATTAACATGAACTGTCAATAAATCAGGTGTGTTGTTTGATTGAGTCGCCTATTAGTTTCTGGGTTTCAGAAAAAGTGAAAGCCTAATTTGAGATCCTGCTTTTTGATCATGAAATCAGTCTACAAAGTGAAAATGTACAGTTGGACACCATGCTCTAGAGGACTTCCAGACAAACCCCTCTGAACACGCGAGGCACAGAGAGAATAAGACATGAAACGAATGAGTGAACAAAAAAATATGAGAGATATTAGGCACACCTAAAGGCAGCAAAGAGACAAAGAAAGACTGTGACAGCAGAACTCCCTGCATCTGTTCCTCGCTGTATCTGTCTGAATGCGAACCGGTGATTTGGCTGAGTAGCCTGAACAGTGGCAAAAAGCATTTATGGATGAAGCACTGACAAAAGAGAATTCATCAGTGGCTACCAGCAGCTTCATCCAGAAGGGTGAAGATTTCAAAGGTGTAAGCGTGATCATTCTTCAGAGATCTAGTTATGAGACTCGGTGTGGGAACATCTATGAGCTACTGTGCGTGATGGTTATGGCTTTCTATTCCAGAAGAGGTGGAAAATTATTAATATTAGCGTCAAATTGTAAAATATGAATTACAGGTTTATGCCATAGTATTGTAGCTGTATAGATGTATAATTTGTTGTGGTGAGCTAACTGCATTACCCTCTATATCCAGTGTGTGGAGCCATAAATTATGCATCCGTTTAGGAAATTAGGTCTGAGAAATATGTAGGCCAGCCTATACAGCTATTTCTTTTTATTGCAATTGGAGAATAGCAGAGTAATGAGTATAATATGCCCACACTCCTACTGGGACTGTGAACCAGTGACTCTACAGTCCCCTGACCACTGGCTACACGTTACAGTTAACTAGATAGGCAGCCATTTTAAAGGAAATTAATTATAAAGTGTAGATAGACCATTAGGCCTTCTAATTAGAATGTCTGTGGGTTTTCTCTGAGAGCACTACTATCATGCACACCAAGGCACTGAATGTGGCTGTTAATACAAGCACATTACTGGTTTCTGTGACACATCTTTCATCAAACAAGCTGCTGTGTTTGTTTTGAGCTCAACTCTCACCTTGAATTCTGCAAGAAACCAGGAGCAGTAACAGAGGAAAGACATCCATAGTTAATCAATCAGTCAATTTATTTAGTCCATTTTTCAAAGCCAAAAAGACCTGAAATCAAACAAACGGAATCAATTCTGGCATATTAAAGTTGTTAATTACTTCAACATTTTTCATATTTTGCAGAACATCTTCTATAGTTTGTCAAAATCAAGACTAATACAAGCTATTAGGCTGTGATTACATGTTTGCTGTAGACACTTGTTTTACTCATTGCTAAATTTAAGGAATATTTTTACATTGTGGTCAAAGTACAAACATTTCAGATCATTTAAGTCAGTTATCCATTAAAGTAATCATCACTTAATGGTTATATAAGCCTTGTGGCAGTCATCTAAAAACTATTACACACACAGTAAGAATTAGCATCTGCTGCCTCCTATAATAAAATAAATAGTATAGCAAAAACACACACATTTCTGTGTCTTTTTTCCTTTACTCACCTCTGTCTGGTGTCTTTGTGGATTAGCAACAATTGTAACACACAACGAATTCATGTCAGCGATGCTGCTTCATGCCCAGTGCTCAGCTATGTCACCCAAAACTGTCCTGTTAAATATTACCAAAGTCAGTGGGAACTTTGCCCCATGATGTAAATGTGACTCAGACAGCAAACAATGCCCCTTGGAAGTCCTCAGTTCCCAGGAGGTTTGCTACCCTCCAAACACACAATGATGAATCTGGTAGTTTTACTAGTTTGATAAGGCTACATATTGTTTTCTGTTTTTAGTAACATCGTACTTCAGCTGCCATTCTCCTGTGTGAAGGTATTGTATATTTTTCTAATTTAACATGTGACATATATGCCCAAACAAAAACCATTTCCATCCCATTCTGTGAATATACTGCAGTCCCTCCACCTCATCCTGGAATCACAAGGGAACAGGCATTTGTTTTTCTTTTCCTGTTCACTACTGTGCTGCACAAACAGCACAATGTTCCATTGATCTATAAATATCCCAACACAATAGTTTATAATAAAATTAGCCAGAGCCTCTTCGTTTTTGTTACCAGTCTACTTTATTGCATTTTCCATTACATCCAAGTATTTGTCACGTTTCACAAAGTGCATTGACTGAACAGCAGGATTGGCAGAAGTACTTTCAGTGGTGGAGTAGTCTTATGTGCGGATTGTTCATGTGCTCATTGGATGTCTTGGTTTTGCAGAAACACATTCAGTTGAAAAAAGAATGAACAAAACATTGGGATTGAAATACAACAATAGAAGTCTTTTAAAACAGAGTTATGAACCTTTGAATCTGAAATTGAGGCCACGAGTTAAGTTTGCCAAGGTTACACGTTTGGACAAGGCGACAGTCTTTGTATTATAAAACTAGAATATTTAAAGGTAAAACAAAACTGTTTGTGCATTTTACAAAAGATACTCATTAAAGACAAACGGACACCACTAGTCTCCTCTGCACATTTTCATTAGTCCTACAGTATGTTTCATTCTACAAGCAAAATATAAAAATTAAGTCAATATTGCAGTCAAAAAGGTAAAGGAGTGGCAAATATAGGTTAGGACTTTTCAGTTTGGACGGAGCCTGACTGCAAGGACATGGCTGATGGTTTCCAGTGGGGGTCCAGTGCAGGGTTGAAGGGCAGTCTGATGGGCTAAGGGGGTCAAGCGTCAAAGGGGTCAGGGAGAGATGAAACGGGAGGGTCCTTCAGGCTGCAACACAAGATGAGCAGATTAAAAAAAATGAGGTCACACATTTGTGAGTTGCTTACAGTGGCTGATGCAGTCACCACCACCACCACAACCACCACCGCTGCGCCTGTGCCACCCAGTGTGCCCGCTTCTCCGGAGGCACATCTGAAGCTCACTTAGCAGCTCCCTCTAACAAGGCGTGACAGGGGCTTGCAGGGGTTGGACGACAGCTAAGAGAGGAGGGAGGCGGGCAAGCATCTCCATTCCTTTAGAGCCACGTAGCCCTGCCTAGTCCTACCAGATTTCTTGCAGTAGGTCACGGATGCCTGACATGCAAAGAGGGACTAGCAGACAGGCTTTGAAGATTAGGATTATTACCACCATTACCATCATTATCATCACTGCCACTGCCTTAGAGGAACAAAATAAAGGAACTGTGAGATGTTTTGTGACTCTCGATGATCCCCAGGCACTGTGTGCTCACTGGAGCTGTCTGCAGATGGAGACAGTAGTGGCAGTCTTTGGTAAATAAGCTGCTGCATTATTTTACTTCCACTGACTGAACAATTCATACTACAGAGAAACAGAAAACAAAGGTCAAATCTATACAAACACCAAGGTGAACCAGTGTTTGAATGTGAGATTTATGCGTTGTTGTTGTTTTTTAATCTAAAAAAGAAACATTATTGTCTGTAATGTTACTTGGCATTGCTGCTTTGTATACTTTACATAAAGTAGACTGAGTAATTGTGTTCTATTATATAGTAGATTCTGAATGGATATCGGGGTTGAAGAGGTACGCAAAAGCAGAGCACTTACCACAGCACAGGTTTATCTTTTTAATTAATCTGGTTACATAAATGCTAGACGTAAAAGCAACACAAAAAGAGACTGACTCATGCCATTATGTTCTCTACCAACCCACATAATGTTTTACTGCCATCCAGTGGTGAAGCAAAAGCAGGGAAACCAGTTAATGGGGGTAGGAGTGTTTTACCTGTGTGGTAGTAAGTCAACATCATCAGCATCTCCTGGCATTAACTACTCAGCCTCTTCCTCCTGATAAAAGAAAATAATAACAATATATTGAAAAATACATAGAAGCAATGAACAGATAAGATACTCAAGAGTTTATTAAATGTGAAAACCCTTGTTTTTATTGCTAAATTCTAAGTTCTTGATATGATTCTGAAGTTTAAGGGGTGTCCTTTTTTTTTTTTAGCACAATCATTGTACTGTAAAACACCTCATTCTTTATGACTGTATGGAAAAAAGATTATAGTGGATGTGCTTGAGTTGTAATTTAATAAAAGTTGACGAAGACTCTTCTGCCAAAGCCAAGAGATTTCCTTGCCAAAAACAGCCATCTTGTTTCTGGTTAGTCTTTGCCTTGTTGTTCTTCCCCCAACGCCACCATTCCAACAAAACCATGTATTACTCAGATGTCATTTTGCTGCTACTTAGCCTATGTTTCTCAACAAGAACAATGCAGGCAAGAAAAAACACAGGCAAAAGTGTAGAGGCTGTTCTTTTTTCTTTTTTTTTTTTACTTATTGCAATACTACCTGTGTTTCTTCCACATCGTCTTCTTCTTCCTTTGATGATTTCAAAAAAGACAAAGAGAAAGAAGGGCGGGCTGAGAAGTCATGGTCCAAAGAATGTGGAAGGTTAGAGGATCTTAAATATTAGTGTTTGTGGTGTGGGGAAGGTTAAAAAAAAAAAAGAACGGCATCCAAAAGAGGAGCAGATGGTAGTAATGACAGCAGAGATGAGAGAAATTAAGAACACTAATGCGTCTTGGATGTCTTCATATCTTCAGCTGATGTTTTAAGTGACACAGGAGTGGTGTTGTAGAAGGCGGTTGCAAATACAAACCCATGTTTTTGGATAAAGTGTAATCATTAGCTGAGAACTGCACCATGCTATTGTAGGTTGATGACTGAACTGCAACAGCACTGGAGGATTAAGGGAACTGACATCATTATCTGTAATTAGACGCCATACTGTCTTGATTCCAACATGTTGTCAAACAGCTTAAGATACAGAGTAGCAAACCACTGTTGTAAACCTGATCTACACAGACTGAAAGTGAAAAATTGTGGTCTGAATATGATGTATTGCACATGGCTTTTGAGTTGTTTTTCTCCTTTTTAATATTGCACAATAACGCAAAGTGCTTCCTCTCATTCATCCGCTCTGGAACTTGTCACATTGACTTTGTTTCAAAATGTTCTTGGTAAAAAAAAAAAAGAAAGAAAAGAAACACAAGCCATGACTTCCCTAAAAAAAAAAAAGAAAAAAAAAGAAACTTTCCCGCTCTATCTGTCAGGACAGTGTGTCCCCTCATGGTGCAACAAAATCAAACTGAAAACATGTCCAAGTCATATGCACGCAGGCAGTTTGAGACCAAAAAACAAAAAAAAACAACAGGCTTCCCACCTGTTCTTGGGACATCAGAACAGAAAAGCAACAATACCTCGACAGGTTTGCACAGAAAATGACTATGACAACATCTTTGAACGCCCACTTCAACTCTGCACAACAACAAAGTAACGTGTATTGTCTTTTTTTTAAATAAACGTTCACCGGTAAAAGTCCGAGCTGTGGTACATTCTCACACTGTGCACTGGATGGCATGAAACATGACTGCTATGGGGAGAGACACTGGAAATGTATCTGTACATACAATCTCAGATCATGCATAACAAAAATCCCCAAGACATCGATTTCACACCATGCAGAACATATTCTGCAATCCCAATATACCTCTTGTACTTCAGCCTCTTCTTCTTCCTATAGAACATAAAATTGAGTGATGTAAGTTGACTTTCAAAGAGAAGGAAACAAAACCTACATATTGGTCCATATTTGACTGGTATTGCCACATTAAATCCACCTGAGATTTAAGTAAAGCAGTGTCACATTTATCATGCTACACACCACCAGGCATCTCCATGGAAAAGAATTTGAAAGACCATGCAGCACACAAAGAGAGAAAAACAGGGTGAGAGGAAGAGAGAGGGAGTGAAGTGAACCCTGCTAAAGACTAAAGGGGGTAAAAAAAACACAAAACACCACAAGACACAGGGAACTACCTCACTGCCTTGTTCATCCTCCTGCAAAAAAAAAAAAAGGTAGGACACTGACAAAACAGACGGAAGAGTCGAAAGGAGAGAAAGCAGAGCGAAGCAGTGAAGCACACTCTAAGTGACAAAACCTCAGGCAAGAAGCTGGAATGTTTCGGAAAAGCAAAAAAAAAAAAAAAAAGAAACTTTACACACAGTGTTCAAATCAGAAGAAAAACTTCAAAGATTTACAGATAAATGCTGATTTTAGGGTCTGGTTAGGTTTAAATTGAGTGAAGTAACACTGTGTGAAAAGTTCCACCATCGGCCCTGTATCCCTGTACTTTTTGAATGTGATAGAAACAACGGGTCATTGTGTGAATGTGTTTATGAATCTGCAAGCAGGGATGCAGAGAATCTTGTGATTAAATTTAATGTGCACACACGATTAATAATATAGTACTTCTTTACTTATTTGTATTACCAGTCAAAGGGGCTATATGTAGTATTTCTACTTTCAAATGTTAAAAAGAGACCTAAAATTATCATTACAGTGTTTATAGATATCTCTGAAGTTAGGCCAAAAAACATCAATATATTGGATTGTAGAGAAATGCACTTAACCCTTACAAACTGTTCATTTCTTAATCCTTCACAATTCGGTTCAGATCAAATTATATAGTAAGTGTCTATACCAAATGTTGAACTACAGATTTATTTAGAATGTCTAAATAGACTATCCCACATTAATAAATATATATAATACATAAATATAATGTTCAGAGAGCATTTATAGCATTAGTGTTACAAACTCATTTTTGGAGAAAAATATCTACTATCGCACAGTATCATGTCCTGTTTTATATAACACATAAAATTGACCCGAACCAGACTCAGTGTCCAAAAATCTGTAGCACCTGTGCAAAAGTATAAAATCTTAAAATGTATTAAATTTTTTTGTATTTTGGCAAAATTTTGGAAAAGTTATGAAATTTCAGAATAAAATAATGATGCTTAGGATATTTGTATTACTGTTGAATGTCAAAATAGGTCAAATTTGACCCCACGAGTCAAACCCGTGAGCCCACAAATTTATGTGACCACTAGAGGGAGTAGCGAGTCATTCTGTTGGTCTCCCTTGGTGAGGAAAACTATCGCCACAGTCTTTGACAGAAGTGTCAGAAAGTGATGACATGAGATCAGAACCACTAAGAAACAACTTTCAAAGTCAAAGTGTCAAAGTAGAGTCAAAGAAAGTGACATAGTGGGAAAGGTTAGAAGCACTGTTGTTGTGTTCACCACTGGACACAGCTCTAAATGAAAAGAATGGCGTTTGATGATGAGAACCCAGCATTTTTTCTACACAGGTGAAGGTACAAAGTTACTATGTGATGTTGTTATCTTTAGTGCAGCTATTGACAACACAAACCATATAGAAAACAGAAGTGGTTTATGGTTTTACTGTGGCTGTTTTCTGTCTAAAAACAGAGCTAAGCTAACAGAGCTATAATTTAAACTATCGGCTAAAGCAATATATTAAGATCATTAGACAGAGTATTAATTAATTGATGGTTTTAGTAGTCATAACTGTGTTCTGGTGCGTGACTACTCCTGTTATTGAGAGTTTGGAATATCAGTAATACATATAACCCCTTTAAAGTACTTTTTCACACTCACTTGTGGTGATCATATATGAGCAAAGGGGGCACATACTTGAGGTTACAAGCAAAACCTCTTGATATGGCTGGTAATATTGGCTATTATCTGGTACTTTATTCTGACTTATCCTTGTTGTGCAACTCATTAAGATATGTGATCGGTCCCTTTTTTGGTCCTTTCTAAAAGCAAGCAGAACTATACACACACTCAGGAAATGTCTGATACATCCTCAGCAGATCTGGCTCTACTAAGAACAGGTAGCCAATAGAAGAATAACGGAGCAATGTTTGATATGCGATAGGTACAGTGACAAGAAAAAGACTGAAACGAAGAAAAGAAGCAAGACAAAGTTAAAAAAAAAAAATAAAAAATTGGGCTATAGAGAGGGTAAAAGAAATGGTCACATGATTCTACCTCAAGCTGCCGTAGTTCTTCTTCATCCTACAGGAGCAAACAGATACCAGGTCAACAGGCTGTGTGGGAAGCAAATGGGCATCACATACATGCATGATAGAGTGTCTTCTGATGTAAAATGGAAATGAAAGGGATAGTTGAGGTTTGTCAGGAAGCAGCAACACAACTGGGAAGAAATGAGGAATAGCTTGTTAGCAGAAACAGACGGAAAAACAAAACAAGAATGGAGTGATAAAGAGAAAAGAGAGGAGAAAGTGGAGGTGAATTAAAGAGTAAACAGATAAGTCAGTACAGCACATTACAAGGCAGAGGCCCACCCCATCCCCCCAACCCAAACGGTCTTCTCCTTGCACCACCAAACCCACACACTTGTTGTAGAAAGAGGCGATCACCGACGTACAGTTACCTCTGACTGCAAATCCTCTTCCTCCTGAAGGGGAGCAAACCAAAAGATGGACAAAGGAGCAAATAAGGAGTCAAGTGCCATACAGTGCATGCAGGAGGAACAAGACTGGTGTGAACACCCGCAGAATGCCTTCTGAAACTGATGCTGTTAAGTGATCACAATCAATCAGAATGAAGCGCAACCCACCTAAACAAAGATGGAGGAATTTATGATGTGTAATGACCTACAGCATCTAATGAGAGGGAATATTAGAAGGATTTATTTGCATATTATAGATTATTGTAGTTTTAGGATGAGATATTTTAATACGTTTGTTTTAACGGTTCATGACATGCGTTCCCACAACACAGTTTCTTTTGTACTAAACAGCTACAGTGCACGTTATAACATAAGACTCACAAAATCCCATGATGATATGACATTGGAGGGAAGAATGTGGGTGGTTAGTAATGTCAGACGAGAATCATGGTCATAGAGATGCAAATGAGACATGAAGTGACCTTGCGTGGTTAATCTACAACCTGAGCAACTGTACACACGGGTCCAACACCACTGAGTACCACGTGAAGAGTTACTGTTCATTATTGGTTTGAAAAAAAAAAAGGTTATGCGTACATACATCAAGGATATTAAGGGTGATCAGCTGTCATTGTGATATTTTCAGTTTCATTATACCATAAATCACTCTCTCTCAAAAACAATACATCACTAAATTTAACATATTCATTAAAAACAGCCATCTTTTATCTCAATGTACAAAGTAATGATGTCAAACAAGCTAAAATTGTAAACCTACATACTTCATGATATGTACTTTTAAAATCTATCTTCTAATCTTTCTGAAAATATAATTGAGAGAATCATGGAATGTAGGCTGATAAGAAGATCATCTTAAATATGTTTTCCTAAGCACTGCAGACAAATGTTTATTGAAGATTATTTTTTATCTGCACATTTCATTAATATTTAATAAATGCATGCTTCAGCAGTTGTAGTACTCACTGTGGATGTTAGGTTTGGGTGCATGTATCTACACATAACGCAGGTCTGACAATGGATTTTTATTTGGGTGCTTCTATGAAAATGGTCCCTAAAAACTAAAAATTCAAACCAGATGTAGACTAATGTTATGAAGCAAGTTTGGAAGCATTTTAAAATAAATATTTACTGAGATAAAACAGAAATTATTTTTGAGATAAAACATATTTTTAGATTATTTTTTATACAAAAATCTGTAAGTAACATTTTCAAATATCTTTTTACTCTCTCACGGGTAAATTTTAGGAATCAAACTAATTATGCAAGGCTGAGTATTTCACAAAAATGACCACTGTTGCAAACTTTTTCCCGATTTATGTTTAAATGGGCAGGTTCTGTATGTAACGCCAGTGGACACAATGAGTTACACATGAAACGTGGAATGAAACTGAGATTCATGAAAAACCTGCATGTCTGGATTATAAAAACCATAAGGTCATGAATTTTAACAGTGTCTTTATCTATAGATGTTTTCCAGATCAAATACACCAAAACCTAGGTAGATTTTCATGTCCAGGTTTTGGTCCTATTTTTGGCCCCAATATTTGATTTTACAAAATCATAAATTTTGGGATGGCTTAGAACAAGAGTATAATTTATTTTATTTTTTTTGCAATTACCTGAGGTCATTATTAGGTACATCCTGGGGGGAAATATGTCTAAATTTCTCTTCTATTATTGGGTCTAAAAAAGTACCAGGTACCAAAAAGAATCCAGTTTCATAGAAGCACACTTTTTTTTTTTTTTTTAAATTAATAATGCCCTTACTGATTGTTTTACTCCAATATATTGCCTTGTTATTGTCTTTTAGAGTGGGCTCAATTAGAACATTGACTGCATTATGTTGCTAAGACCATCTGTTTTTACTGATCTGTGTAAATACAGTTTTATTCATCATGTACTTGCAACATGGAAAATTGTGCAAAAAAAAGTTTACATTTTCTTCATTATTAACCTTATTGCAAATTAGACTTTTAAACCTCCCATATTTTACTTCCAGTTTGGCTTGTTTTAGCTGATTCATGCACCTTATATTTTAATTGCTTCGATTATTCTCAATGGCTTTTACTGTTTTATTATTTTAGTGAATTCCCCTCTACTGTTTTTATCGCTGTAATTAAGCCAAGACTCTGGCTATGATTCCTTCAATTATTCTTATGGTTTTATTGTTTACCAAATTACTTTTATATTCTTTTTATCACCTCTGTTTGTCTAAGTGTGGCTTGTTTATATTGTTTCGACTTCAGAAAGAGATAAACTAAAAATTGAACAAATGTTGAAATTTGGCAATTGCTGAGGATAATTTAAAATTACACATATTATAACCCAACAATAACTGCTTATAGAAGGACATGGTTAGTTCATGAACATCCATTTATGCATTTATAGTTCACGTGCATCCACATCAAATCAATAATAAAGGAATGGTGTGTTTTTATGATATCAATGCTCGCTTAACATAACAACATACACAGTCCCTTCTTACCCTGTCCTCATCAGCTTCTTCCTGTTTAAAAGAAGAAAAGCAAAGCTGGAATTAAGTTGCTCTAAATTTTTACAGCGGCTGCATTTGTCTATAAATCGTTGTTCCAGTTGTCCTTCTCCTTTGTTTGGAACCAGATTGAACTTGATAAACTTACCTGTTCTTCCTCATCTGCATGGGCCTGCTAAAAGAAAACATATGATATTATTAGAGAATGCAGACTGTGCACATGGAAAATAGAGGAAAAACAATAAAAACACAAAGAGCAGGGTGTTTATGGGATCCTACTGACAAACCTCAACAGGATGGTTAATAGGAAACTGTGCAATGTGTGCTGGACAAGGAAGGACAACATCTACGTCAAATGGAGGAAAATAACAAAAAAAAGAGAGCACTGCAACCGATAACATGTCAAGGAAATAAATGCAATGATGCAGAGGTTAAATGTCCAATGGTGCTGAAGGGACAATGTGAACTGGTGGAGAGGAATGTTGCAGGTGGTGTATTAGTAAAAAAAATAAATTTAAAAATTTAAAAAAACAGAATCCAGAGTGAAAGTTGCGGAGGAGATGCAGTATGAGAATGACAGGAGGCAAACCCTTAAAATACTAAAGAAAGGGATGAGAATGAAGGAAGAAGGTGGAAAGGACAGATGCTGAAAGGAATAAACATTCCAGGAATGACGGGAAGATACAGGACAAAAAAAATAAAAACCATTCACATCATTCAACAAAGGGAAGAAGAGGCAGAGCGATGGGAGGAAAACACAGCACAGGACTCTAGTTAGGTGGCAATTACTGTGTCTTCTGTGACCTCGTCTGTTTCTTCTACTGTCTCCTCTGCTGCGTCTCCTTCCAAGGCATCATCTTCTGCAGTTTCTCCTTCTTCTGCTACCTCCTCCTCGCCACCCTCACCTTCCTCCTCCTCCTCATCATCAGCTGCCTGCTCCTCCTCTCCGTGTGCATCCCCATTACGCTCCTCCACAGGAACCTCCTTATTGTGAGGTGAAAACAACAACGGGTAAAGTGCAGAAAACAAACAACCTGAAAAAAAGAAATATATTAACGACACGGTGGCTGAAGAACTGCCTCAAAGAACCTCGGGATGGTGCAGAAAGTTTCATAAAGGAAAGACGGGCATTCGTTAATGCTGGGAAAAAAGTGAAGGGAAGAAGAAACAGCAGTAATTTAAAATATGGAATGAAGTGTCAGTAAAATGTTGGAATGATGCAACGATGCAAAGCAAAAACTAGCAGTGCTTTGCATTTTTTTCAGCTATGACAGAATCCTATAATGCAGTATGTATAATATGTACAATAAATGAGGCTCATGTACTTATCAGATTTTACATAAATCACTGGTTGAAGAACTTGAATGTAATTCCACTTCAGTAATTAAGACATAATCCACAAAATATGGTAAAGTCTTAAGCTTCAGTGTGTCTAATCTTCACTGTGATGACATTGTACAAAGCAAGGAAAGGAGTTAGAGAAAGGAAAAATGAGTTACTGGAAAGTCACTGGAAACAAGAAATGTGCAGAGATGATGCAATAAACACTATGATAATAACAAATAACACAAAGATCCATAATTCACAATGCAAACCAAACCACAGAGGGTTATTTTAACACAGTAACTGAATTCAATATCGTCAAAACATTCCTCATAATCGAGATCAGTTATGCAAATATATAGTTTTCATGGTTTTTGTTATTGTGAAATAAACACCGTGCAACATAATGATTAGTTAATGATGACTGGGACACTTATCTATAGGAAATTAAGATACTTTTAGAGTTGACAACTAGAAATAAAGGATGGAAGAGATGATAGTTGAAAGAAAGAGGAAAAAAGTCATTCACTGTGAAGGAAAACAAAGTGTGAAGGAAAAGCGGCAGTAAGAAGGCATTACTATTGAATCATCAAGGTTTTCCTCTCCGTTAGTTTCTTCAGGATGGGTCCCATTTTCCAAAATGTGGGCCTTGTCAGCTTGCTCCGCTTCCTGTGTCAAGGAGATTGCATAAGGTTTAACGCAGGTTTAACACAGAGCCTCAAAAGTTAATCCTAACTGTGGATCACCAGCCACTATCTGTGGTAAAAGCTGCAGTTCCTCCATAATTAAATAATTATCTTAAAAGACAAGCCAGAATTACATCCATTTATATATGATTGAACCTGAAAATCAAAAACAGATTTTGTAAACTGCAAATCAAGAAGTACAGGATGACTCATGGATATAATTGAACCAGGTCTATTTACACCATTCTGGTGAGATTTTAGCAACGGGATAAACACAATTAATTTGACATGTTGAAGATAACCCTGATGAAAACTTGGATTAAGGATGGAATATAATAGACCAGGAGTTACCAGAGTGGGGGTATGCATACCCCCAGGGGTACTAGGATGAAGCCCAGGGGATACTTGAATTTAAAAAAAAAAAAAAACAGTAAATAAATCATCATGTACTGAATACAAAAAAAAAAAAAAAAATTGAAATCAAAAATGAAGTGAGAGTTGGGGGTACTTAACTAAAAAAAGTATATTTTAGGGGGTTCTCCACTATAAAAAGTTTGAGAACCATTATATTAGGATATTCATTACAGGTAAATACTAACTAGAAGATGATGGATTATAGAGAGTATATTGGATTGATTTATTTAGCGCTACTTATATTGTTTTTTACACCAATGAAATTAAAAAAAAAAAAAAAGTATTAACCTTTGACCCAGGTGGAGGAGGGAGTCCCAAGAAGGCAAACACGGAGTTGTCTTCCTTGGCATCAAAAAATGTGTCATAGTCCTAAAAGAAGATAAGAAAAGACAGTTTTATATTTATGTCAGTTGCATATTCATGTATATTTTCTTTCAATAGGATGTACAGTGTTTTATTGAGCACATGGTAGGAAAGGTGGGTTTCACTACACCCCTAAATTTAGGTTCATTTTCTCGTCTACAGTGCTACATGGTGATCTGTGGAGAACAAACCCACGCGTGGCCTATGATTGATCCCACCACTGTGTAATGGGTTTGGCTCTTCAACAAAATGTGTTGTGGCTGTGAATCTGTTTCTGTGAATTCACCCCACAGTAGCTCTCTTCGTTGAAGATCTGAGGGGGCAGTGGGATGCCGTTGGCGGGCTTCTTCTCCTGTGGAACGTTCTGCCTCATCCACATGCGGTTCTCCTCGTTGCAGGCGATGTCCAGCTGAGCGTACTCCACCTTAAGAGCCTCCAAGAAGCCCACCACATCCTGCTGCTTCTTCTTGATCTGCAAACAGCAAAAATAAATAAATAAAATAAAGAAGACACAGATGAAATTATGATGTTTCCTTCTGTATGCACTACTTAAATGGGTCCAAAACTGTCAGATTATATCGCACCTTAAAACAAATAACAATATAAAATGAAGACAGCTGACTCAGAATGTAACTATAGGTATCTGGATAAATCCCCATCATCACTTTGGTGAAACACTCAAAACATGCCAAACTAATGACAGAATTCAGCTTCAGCTCCTTTCTTGCTGTGACACAACTGAGCCACCATGACACCTCTAAGCCAGTTGACTCTGCTTATTTAGCCCTGCCAAAAGTAGATCAAGAAGATGAAGTGACTTCCCCTCCTTATCTGCACCCTTAAAGTCTGCATAGTGGTTCTAAGGTCCAACATCTCATCATACATGCTGTCACATAAGTGTGTTTTTGGAATCTGGAAAAAAAAACAACAACACTGGGCGTAAAGTTTATCGGGGGTCCGTGACATTAAAAAAAAAAAAAAACTTTGGGAGACCCCTATTCCAAAAAGATCTAGAATAACGACAGAATCACAACACTTGATGGCCATGTAAACTAATCAAAGCACAAACAGATCAAAATAAGATAAACTAAAAGTCAAGTGATATTAATTCCGACGTGTTTGACGATGTTGAGTGACTGTGGATAAAAGCCCAGACCTGCAACCAGGAAAGTAAACTTTACAAAGAAACGAAGGCTTACCGCAGTGGATCCCGACGAAGTGGCGAGGAATACTTTAATAACCATTTTGTTACAATATATTTCGTAAACTATGCAACAAGTGGGTTCTTAAAGGAGCAGGCTGCCTCCGCTATTATTAGAGCGCAACCAGGACGGGGACACAGCACTGAGATCACACACATGCATGCACACACACACACATACACACACATACACACATCTATTTTAGTCTTAGTGCAGGATTGGTGGTTGGGCCCCTCGTGGCGCAGCACCACACTGACTGATTGGCAACTTCAGCTGTCCGTCGGCGACAACGACAGGGATGTTGGTTTCCAGCTCCGTGCTGAGTTCATATATGGACAGAAATAGCACTGACCAGTACTATAGGCTGTAAGTCTGTGGTTTCCCTAGTCTGGTACTAGGGACTATCACAGGTTTTCAAACAGGCCTCTAATAATGACGGAATATTCTGAAATGATGCTCAATAGTTCTAAGCCTGTCATTCCTGCAAAGCTATAATTTCTTAAGAAATTCATTAGTTGGGATTTTTATTTTTATTTATTTATTTTCAAATTTAACGTGTCAATCGAAGCTACAAATCAGTATTTTTTTTAATCAAAATAAATACAATTATTAATAAATAATAGAACATGAAGGAAACTGAAAACCAAATTATAGTATTATATGATGTACAATATTTATTCCCTGGTTTTTTGATTTTCTAAGACGGGGTGGGGTGGGGTGATGTAATATTTATTGTGAATGCTGCTGTGTGGATGTTAAATGTATTTTGTGTTGTCCATTGTGTGTATGAGTCAATGAGTATTGCTAGACTCTGTGCCCAAGACAAATTTCTCTCTTGAAGAGACAATAAAGGCTCATCTTATCTTATCTTAAATCATAAAATGACGTAAATATTGCTCTAATATAGCCAGGCCTATTTATATGCAATTTATTAATTAACAACATACTAATTAAAATAGCCTTATTATTATCATTATTATTATTATTATTATTAATATTCATTTGTAGCTTTGAATTACACGTTAAGTTCGTAAAAAAAAAAAAAAGGGAATCCCAACTAATTAATTATTCAGCAAATTATTGTCAAAATAATTCAAATTTGGCTACTGTGCAAATACCTAAGTGAAAACATAACGTTTAACATGACATGATCAACAGCTCCTATATCAAGGTAAGTTGTGTTTTTGTTATATCTGATAAAAATGCTAAATAAAGTATTAACAATTCAAGGAGGAATTAAAAAAAAAAAGTTTTCTATGAACCATTTAGAAAAGGGTATTTGTGGAAAATTTATATTTTAAAATTACTTAACTTTAGAATGAAGCTGGAGTTTGTATTGCATTATTATTGCTATTATTATTGTCGTTGTCTTACAAAAAGGGGGTGTATGTGATGCATTTGTGCCTGGTTCACAAGGAGGGTGATGGTGATTGTGTAAGCAGCAGTTCAGACACATCCAGATGATGAATTCCTTCCAGAAGGTTCAAAGGGCCCACATCAATCTGAATTTGAGGATAACCTGATTCACTCTCAGAAGCTAAGCTTCCAGACAAAGTCAGTTGGAAGAAAAAATGGCAGGTTTCATCAATGTTTTTCTGCATGACTATATAAATATATTTCATGTAATTTGCATCAACTTTTTCAAAACGTGTTTGGTTTTCATTTGGAAAAAACAAGCAGCTAAAAAGGAGAAGAAATCCTATACTGTAAAAATCCAAGGCCTGATGTTGCCCTCCAAGTAGGACCTTAAGGTTTCAAAGCCAGGTGTGAAGGATGTCCAGGTCAGCATAATGGAAATGAAAAGCAAGGTGTTTAATCTGCAGCATCAACTGAAAAAGCCACCAACTGCTGAAGAAACCCCAGCACCACCACACGGTGGCACTGCAACATCTGCAGGAGTCAGAGGACAGCATGCACAGGTTGGTCCCTGTGGTGTGGCTCACATTCAGACAGATTTTAATCTTTGCCACATCATCACGTGCACAGGAAGCATAAAGACAAAATGTACTTTGGGGAGGTTGTTTTTTTGTCTTGTGTGGACCATTCTATCTACACTCACATTTCACAAGCTTTTTCATTGGTTGGAACAAACTCTATCCAGAGTAATGTTACAGAGAATACTAATCTTTAACAGCAGACATTGAATAAATGAACACCTGGTTTTCAGACATTTCAGTGTGCAGTTTTCTTGTCATTATTTTGTGCACATCCTGTTCCCACATCATTGATGAGCACAAACATGAGACTGGAGGCTTGTGAGAGTTGCTTCAAGAGACTTGTATCTGATGGCACGACCTAGCAAGACAGAATCTGGCCACAGAGAGCAAACTGAAAACCACAGAGACCTGTCTCCAACACCTGCAGATACTCAGCCAGGATCAGAGCCTTCAGGAGACAGAGGCAGACACAGAGGGACAATGTTGGATATTTTGGTGTGTCACAATTAGAAAACACTGTATCAAATAAATGACATGAGGACTGTGTTACTGCTGTATCCAGATTCATTTAATGAGACTAAACACATCTTTGACTGTACTACTCCCATGTTAGGTAATATCACTATGACAAGCCATGTTAAGCAAGAAAAATATCTATATTGTAACATTATTAGCATATATATATATATATATATATATATATATATACACACATATGACTTGGAGTTGTGTCAAACCTTGTTGAATTGCCAAATTCAGATTCATGCTCTAATATCTCTGATTGTGACTTCAATAAGTTGGCATTGGTTGCTCTCCCTACATATCCGGTTGGACTGAAATAGAAAAAAGAAAAACTGCTGGAAACATGCAATACTTTCTTCCTAAGGCTTTTTTTTTTTTTTTTTTTTTTAAAGAATCCAACAGAAAAACATATGCAGAAGAAACAAACTACATGGTCATTTAGCCAAAGTGTTTTTTTTTTTTTTTTTCAGCCTATGGTCGGGAAGTTACTTGTGATTAACAGGCATACAAAGATAGATGGGTCAAACAGATGGATCAGTCCTCCACGTAGAGCCTGAGAGGCGTTTGGAGACTCAAGAGAAACTGGAAGAACAGCAGATCAGTTTGGACCAGGTACATAATTCAAATGATCCACATATCCTGAACTATTTTCAACATTTCTACACACCATGTTAATCTATATATTAAAAAGGTACTAGGTCTGTTTTTTCAGGGTAGTAATGACCTTTCTGTAGTAAATTATACTAAGGAGAAATCTTTCCCACTGAAGACATGGACAGACAAATCACAATATCTGTTATGGCAGAAGAAAATCACAGATATTTGAAGGCGAGTGTTCAACTGTTGCCAAATACACTCGACAATGTTACACAAACAATGTAAGTGTGAACATACAATTCATTCATTTAGTAATGAAGCCAAATAATTTTTGTTTTTCTTCAATTTTCTTTTTTCCCCACTTTAACAATCTGAAAATGTAATTTGTTCTCAGACATCAGTGAATTGAGCTGCTGCTCAGGTGAAAATCAATACTATTGAACTGAACAAGAATCTGCAGACAGAAGGGAAACAAAAGAGATTCTGGGGGAAAAGAAAATAGAGGTACATGAAGTCCAGGAGGTGTCCAACATTTTGGAGAAGAATACAGAGTACACTTGAAACTAGAGCAAAGGAAACAAGTTTTTCAAGGAAAGACAGTATGCCTTCAAACAAACTCTGGAGAAGTTACATAAAGGAAGACCTGCCTTCAGCAGAGATAAAAGCAGAGGTGAGTGAAAACCCTCAGCAGAGGGATCCAAGAAATTCCTATTGAGAGAAAAAAAAAAAGAACACACACATATATACACACACACACACGACAGATATGATGGGAAAACATCAACTGTAAATAATTATATATAGCTGTTAAAGCTGCCACAGCTGCTTAAAAAGGCATCAATATTTTACAGAAGGAATAGTAAACAGCCTTTTCCGTCATATTTTGGTTAATGGTTTATCTCTGAATATTTAGTGACTTAGACCCTACATATATTCCCTATTGACTTTCTTTCTTGTTCCAGTTTTTCCTTCAAAAAATTACAACACACAAAAAAGGTTCATTTTATTTCCATTTATTCAAAAGGGTTTTAACATTTCCAGCTCACCTTAAAATAGCAATTAACTTAAAAAATAATTACCAAAACAATGCCAAAATGCACTGCATTTTTAGGTGCTGACCTAAGCAGCAAACAAAAAAAGGAAACAGATTTCCTTCAACAAAACATTGAACAATAAGTTACAAAAAGGCAGACATGTATAAGTTTCCTAACCATAACCGCCATGTCTAGCTGACAGCGTGGAGACCCAGTGTAACTACTTTGTTGCAAACCACGAGCCAGCATGTGATTCCCACACCACCTGAAAGAAAAAAAAAACCTGTCAGTGTCTGGACAGACAGCTGGAGCACAAAGACAGTGTTATGATTCCTGGACTGTTTACGAACAAATACTTTACAGGAAAGGCCTTTTGAACAAAGGCAGATTGATTACCTGCCACTCCTGTTGGGAAGGCCACAAGACGCTCTACAGGAGCAATCCATCTACTGGGGACCACCGTCACCGGGTCAGAGTAATACTTATATATCAAGGAAATCATCAGAGCAGCCTGTGAAACAAACACAAAGAAAACTGTAGATTTCACCAACTCTTTTCAACAGGGTCCAAATATTTCACTCTCTTTTACACAGGAAGACACAAGAACATCTACTGGTGTTTGATAAAGGATTGTCACAATGATACCAAGTATAAGTGTCACACTGTAACCCTAAACTAATGAGCATGAACTCCTTTGAACCAAACACATGGACAAAGGTTACAAGAAGCACCTAAGGGTTACATTACAAACTAGCAACTTACAATTTCCACATACCTGCAAAATATAAAAGACAATGTTCACAACCCACTTCATTTTTGCTTGTTGTGCTGTTCTTGATTTCACTGTAAATACATGAAAACAACATTAGGAACATCGTACACTTATAAAACTGTCATGTTTGCTTTGTTGTTAAGGTTCTTATATCAAGTGCCTTTTACTTTGATGAAATGCAATTTCTTTGGACTGATTTGCTTTTTTATTTGATTCAGTGGCTTTTATTGCACACTCCCAATTAAATAAAAATGTTGGCATGGCAAGCATCTCAATGGTGAGGTACAAAGAAAACAGTCTAGGTATAATACTGCTAATACATGCAAACATTCCATGGCTAACTTCAGACTAAAGACAAATGTGGCCCAAATCCAATCTTTTTTGCCCATATGTGACCTGTGTCCAATTTTTTAAAGACAGTTTGAACAGCACAAATCCCACCCAGGCCACTTTCATATGTGGTCCTAAATCTGATACATATCTGATATTCTGCAGTGTGACTTCAGTCTTAATGGCCAGTTCGCATTTATTCTTTACATCACTGAAATGCAACAAATGTCACAATTCTTCACCTCAGGAGAAGCAGTGAGAAAAACATATTTACTTCCATAACTACAATGCGTTCCCACGTGGTTAACCACACTGCATGCCCGCGTGGTCACATGTTACATCAAGACCTCTTTTGGGCGCGTAGGTCACTTCAGATTTGCATTCAGTTAAGATTTCACCAAAAAATCTGAATTGTACATTAAGACCTGCTATCTGAATGTAGCCATAGAGTATTTGCTCTGCTACTCAAATCTACAGCACTGTAGTTGGAGCCACCAACTGACACTGCACAAGATCATCCAAGTCTAAGGATGAAGGACATGAACAGGCAACACCTGTTTCCAGCCAACACTGTTACGTTATTCAACCCCCCCCCTTTCTTTTGCAGCTGGTATTTTTTAATGTGTGATTTTGCTGTTATATAGACACAGACAGGTGTAGAAGACAAACTATGTGCCTTTGACAGTTGAAGTAACACTGTAAAACCACACAGAGTATGTTACTCTGCGTTTCAAACACTGTGAAGCCACAAGAGGTGGACCCTCTAACAACCAAACCAGTATGTTCCCTTTCCGATGTTGCTGACAGGCATTTCTAAAGGCACAGTAGTCATTTTAATGTAGCTGGAATGTATTTCGGATACAACACTTACAATTCCATAATGCTGTATGTGACAATATCTTGAGTAAGGGCAAAAAAGTGTCAATTATGTAATACTATGCTCAAGAACTCATATTTCTTGTGTTGCAAATCATGACAACATTTTATGATGTTTTACATTCTTCTACATAACATGAGATGAAGGCATGAAATTTGCACGATTTCAGGTTTGCAAACAAATTGAGGAGAGTGAACACAACACCACATGGAGCTTGTAAAAAGGCAGCCACTTAAATGGTATGAAAGGTCTGACCAGGAAACTGAAGATAATTGGTGCAACAGAGCCAAGTATCATTAACCTCTTTTACAAAAAAAAAAACTATAAATAAATAAGAACAATTTTAAAGAATCTGCAAATGAAAGCCACACGTAGAGCTGACTCAAATATTTGCATTTTTGCTAATTCATTTAAAACTTACAAAAAACTGCTTATCAACAGCTACAAAGCAATCCAACATGAGCATGTTCTAACTTTAAAATAGCCTTCATTTTTTCGAGTTAATTAGTCACTATCCTTTCTGTTTTCCATGCTGCCATTTTATAAAAAAATAAATAAATAAATAACAAACTAAGAATTTTATATTATTAGTCACTGAGAAAATGCTGCTCTGTCAGGTTAATGGTATTATTAGGCGTTTATGACAATTGACTTTCCAATAGGTTTAGATTATATTACACACTCGTAGTACTGCATTGTGGCTGTGTATTTTATAACACTTGGGGTCCTTCTGTATATCAATAACATTAACCACTTTTATTTCTCACCATGTGTTTTCAACTGGTCTGTCATCTTGTTGATTTTTCGCTCCAATCTGGCATATCGAGCAAACTCATCCATCATGCTGATCGAGGACTGTTCCTTTTTCATCTCTTGGATTTCAGCTCTCATCTCACTTTCCTGCTCAGCATCTTTCTGCACCATCTTTGACAGCTTAAAAGACAAAGGAGAAAAAGACAGAAAGGTGAACAACAGACAGGTTTAATGCAAGTGGGGATGTTAAAACTCAAGGTGATATCCCATGTGAATAGATGCAGATTAGATAGATACAGTGATGATGCAAAACATAATAGTTACAAGTCTTCATTCAGTCTAAAGCCATTTTTTAATACTTCTACTTTGAAAAAAAAGAAAGGTTTTGTCAAGCAATATCCACCCTAATCAGACCAGTGTATACTTGCACAATCAACTGTATTATTCCACACTTGTCTATGATTAAAGACGTTTGGTTTTGGTTTTTTCTAAATGCCAAAATGCTTTAATTGCTCAATAAGTCCAAAAATTGTAGCAGTGATCTACATCAACACCTCCAGGATATAACTCCATAAAATATCCAATGTGGTTTTATGACTGCAATGAAAAAAAAAAAAAAGTTTTTTTTTTTCTTTTGAGAAAAATGCACACTAGTCAAAAGATTAAGTTGAAACACATATTCTCCCATTCCTATAGGATTATTTTATAATTCCGTTTGTTTCCCCATCTGTCTCTAACCCTTAGAATTATTTTTGTGGCAACTCCCCCCATCCTCCTCCAGATTTAACTTTCCTTTAGTGATTTATCACTACACTTCTGATAATTTTATCAACTGAATTCTGTATTTCAGTATGGCAGTTAAAAATCAAGTATTTTCCTGTATTTAATTTACTGAATTTCATTAAAGCTAAGAGCAAATGCAAACGTTGTATCAGAATAAAGAAAAGTGAAGAAAAAGTGACTTCTTCAGTAAAATGTATGATTAACTGAAAATAAAAACTGCTACAAACACAGTTATTCGTCAAATTGAGTGGGTTTTATTAATGAATAAATGTCGCAGAAGATGACAGTGTTTCCATGTTTCCCATGGAGCCCCTGAACATCCAAATGGGTCTTAAATGATAACTGAGAAACTGCATTTTACCTGAATTATTTAACTGTACGGATAGGATGTGGCTTTGAAAAGTCACTGGACATTTTAGATGAGTAGATGTTATTATTGCTGGGGGGGCTGTTCAGTGTTTTGAGGGTTAATATGTAGTGGTTCTCCTTCTATCAATACAGAAATGTTAGGTTTAGAACTACTGTACACCTGCATGATCAACTGCATTATTCCACATTTGTCCCCTATTTAAGTCAGTTTTAACAGTGACATTCACAGACATGTCACAAAGCCTCCAGTCACTATAACAGGTTCTGGAGAAAACCACACCCTTATTCTAATAAAATTGCTGTGTGATGTTTCAGTCAGTGCTAACGGTACCCCTCCACTTAGCATTCTTAGTTAGCTTAGCTAGCGTCAAGCTATGCTAACCAACAATGCAATGTTATCTAAGCCGAAAGCTTACGCGGATCACACTGCCATAAAACAAATGCGTACTTTAAATCAAACAGTGATAGCATATACTTACGAAAGATGATATAGTCGGGAGGAGTGTTTTCATGAGGTTGCACAAAAACACTGACCCCAACACAAGGAACCAAGCATACCCAGCCGCCATGTTTGTTCTCCTCCCCGTAGCCTCAGCCTTCTTGTTGCTGCAGCTGGACTACACACTTTAGTTACATAATGATCCGGACATTCGGGTTCGTCTGGTAACAGATATGCATGAAAACATCGTCGTCCAAACGCAAATCCTGCAGTGTATATTCACTATAACGTGTGAACAAGAAGGGTTTTTTTATTATTATTTATGGGCGCCCTATATAATTCATCAAACACGTGCTCCCAAAACATGTCAAAAGCATATCATACTAGTGTGTGAAAGTGGTTATTTTAAGACGTTTATGTAGTCTGTTATTGTTTCGTGCGAGGGTGTATTTATTTCAGATTTGCATACTTCGTACATTCACCCTGAAAACAATCCCCGATTAAAGTGAGTTAGCTGGGTTGACTGATTGGCATACAATCCTGCCCACACAGGTAAGATGTTATGGTTTAAAAATGTGCTGCCTCCACTGCAAAGCCAATCACTGGAAGCAGGGGGCGGGCGGTGACTCTTCCTAGTAGGTCGGTAGGATGAGGGATAAAATATACCGAAAGGGGGACCCAATCCGGTTTGAGCTAGTTCTGGCAGTGATCGGACGTTTATGTTAAGTTAGAGTCCTCTGTAGGTTTAAACAGACGTGTGTAGGGTTTGCCTGACATTGCATTAGTTTCCTCTAAGCAGCTGAAGATCACTGTCCCTTTTGTCTTTTATCCTCTACCTTACAACCTAAGCAACAATGGGAAAGAAGAAAGTAAGTTCAATGTGTAGATTGAAAATTTCCGTTTATACATTAATAATTATCAACATGTGACAAATGCATGGGGGTGTGCTTCTGTTTTGTTATAATGTCTATTCTTTACATCGAAATCTGCAACAATGTACAGTGTAAATACTAGTAAGTGTTTGCGCGAGCGTGCACCAAGTCTACCTTTGCTGTTCTCAGGTCTGTCGTGTCCACCCTGTTGATACAGGGAAGTGGCGCCTTTTTACTTAGTCCGCTGCAATGTGCATTTTTTTCATCGATCTGTTTTAAGAAATTGCTTGATCCCACAGTGTGATTATTTGCTAGATCCGTAAATAAAATCAAAACATGGCCGTGGCTTTATAAATATTTAAGCTTCACGGTGTGCTGAGATCTAACAAAGGGGTGTATTCGCTGTCGATGTACAGGTTGCTATTTCTTACCTATTTGCTACAAGATATTCACTATGTTTAAGGATACTTTGCGTTGAGGTGTTTTTTAGGTGTATTTGCAGCCCGGTTGGTGTTGATTTTGACCTTTTAATGTGCCCGTATTGTGAAGCTTGATCGCGTCACCCTTGAGGTGTTCAGCCTTTTCTTCAGGAGCGTCATGGCAGCTGGTGTTTCCTCGAGGAGGTAGCGACACGTGTGGTCGATTCCGCCGAAAGGTGTATGATCGCATAGGGGAAGTTTTAAAGAAAATATTTGCTAATTAATAAGGTCGGGAGACATAAAGCACAATGAGTATAAATGTATGAAAACGCACGCAGGGAATGGCGAATCTACTTCCTTCTTCAAGCAGCCACAGCGCCATGCTTACTTAACACTATAACTTCTGTCCCATCAAAGTGAAAACAATGCGTGGTAGGAATTTAATATAGATTTGGAGGAACCTTTTTTTTAATCGATTTAGAAACGTGTCACACTCTTGTTCCCAATTTAAGGATTGCATAATTTCTTTGTGACTTAAGGGGAGGGAAAGGTGCCCATCCCCCCTTTACATTACACACCCACTTTTGCTCACTCATGAATGGCAGTTGTTTTTCGTTTATTAATTTCTCTCTTTCTCATTTTGTGTTTATCAGTCAGATGGATCTACAATCGCAGAGGTGAGTTCAGCTTCAGACCACTGATTGTTTTTAACATGAAGCACAACATGTGCAACTGGCACATAATTGAACATTTTGTTCTACTTTTACTCGAAGTAAAAGTGAAAGTCGGGGTTTGTGCAAAACTGGTCCCCTTATCGTTCATTGCAATCAAATGTTAATCCTGAGGCTGAAAAACTTTGCTATTAAGGATGGTGCATATTTATGAGGTGTTTATAAACAATCTGAGGTCCAAGTGCTGTAAAGTCTACATAGGTTCATTGTAAGGCACAGCCTCTAGGGGGCAGTAGTGGAACTAATGCACCGTGAAGCTGCAGTCTGAGCCAGACTTGGATATTTGACTTTACAAATCTGAACCACTAGCCAGTCCAACTGTAATTTTAAGCACATTCCATTAACATCATAATTATTTTAAGTTATTACTATTAATTGTTCTAGGAATTGTGCACAATGGATCTAGGCACAGTTTGAAGTTGCACCTTTTTAATATTTTTTACTCCTTTTTGCTTGTAACTACAAAATAAGGTCTATATTGCCATCAATGCAATGAGTAATTAGCAATTGGACACCTTTGTCTGTATTAAAATAATGGTCCTGAGTTTTCTTAAACTTAACATTTTGTTCATATTAACTTTGGGTAGAAGGTATTTGTAGACATAAACTGAATATCAGTATTTTGAAATGACTAAATAACGTTTGTCCTTTTTTCCCCTTTTTTTAGCCAACGAGGAAGTCTCCAAGGTTGCAAATCGTAAGTTATATAAACCACAATGTTGTATTCTTTATATTTCTGTATGTATACATATACTTGTATACTGCAGTGAATATTCTGTAAACCACTGATAATTTTTTTGGTTTTATTTGCAGAAAGAAACTGAACCCAAAGCAGCGACAGAGAAGAAAAAGGTAAATGTAGAAATCTAGTGCTTTATATGGTGTCTGAAGAGTTCTCTGAAACTATAATTAATGTCTTTGACAGTGACTTGACAAGCTTTTTGTGTTATTCCTAATGTGGTAGGCACCTCCCAAGCCCAAAAAAGTAAAGGAAGTAAAGGCTAAGAAAGAAGAGAAAAAGGAAGAAGAACCCCAGGCTGAGGCTGAAGAGGCCCCTGCAGAAAATGGAGACACCAAAGCTGAGGAGGTATTGGAATACTGAGGATCCATGACTGTTTTGGCTTCAGTGTGATTTTTTTTTTTTTTAAGATGATGAAATGACAGCATGTTTTGTCCATCTCCCAACAGGCTGCAGCAGCAGATGAAGCTGACAAAAAGGAGGAGGAAGAAGAAGAAGAGGAGGAGGCAGCTGAGGAGGACAAAGCAGCCGAGTAGTACAAACATCCTGAAACTCACTCACCAGTGGTCCATGTACCTCCTTTCTTGTACAACACAGAGAATATTTTTATCTACTATTTTCTTAAAACGGCAGTGTTTTTAGGGAAGTGACTTCATATATACGTTTTAGAAAGATACTACAAATTCCAGTTTTGTGGCTTCTGTGAAGGGAACGGTTTGGTCATCTTGTTGGGTTTTTTTCTCTTCTTTTTTTTCTCCACAGTGTACTTTTTGTTTTTTTCCTCATCTCTTGCTTCCTTTAGTTTGTAGTTGTCTGCATGACATTCAGTGATGCTGATATCAGGAATTTGACGCTGAATTCTGGGAGAGTCTGAGGCATTCCAGAAGTGTCTTGAGGGATTTTGTAACCTGTACTGTTTGAATTTAATACTGTACATCATAATACTAATGAGTTTTATAGGATGATTGAAAGTCTGAGAGTTGTGTTGTATGCTTAGTAACTTTTTTTGTACACAATTTGTTTAAACTTGTTCAGTAGTACTGGAAATGGTTGGGCTGATTTATATATTTTTTTTATTTTATTTTTTTTATTTGATATAATTTAGCCTCATTTTAAGGACATTTCCATAGCTGCGGTGAAACCAATATTTTTCTTTTGAGTCACTGATGGTACATCTAAAGTACATGATTTAAAAGATGCATGCTCTCAATTTTGGAAAAACAAAAGGCATTAGATTTGGCTGTACTTGTCGGTGCTTATCCTTCTAGGATAATTGTACCGGTATTTTCACTTTAGTCAAGGAAATGTATGTGCCACAAACTAGTGGATATTTCCACTGTGGTTTAGGGGTTTCTACCAATGTACAATTTCCTCCCTTTAAATATGTTTTAAAAACTTTGTTATAAATGGTATAAAATGCCAATTAAAATGGACTTTGCCCTTACTACTGGTTTTCCGAGGTTGTTTTTAATTTCAGTCTGTTTCCAAACTATTTTCAATTTTGTTCTCATTCACACATACTGATGTGTGTACAACGTGCTGGTTCAGTGTCTTGCCCAAGGACACTTCAACATATGGACAGGAGGAGCTGAGGACTAACCATCGATGCAGTGGTTTGTTCACACAGTACGCTGCTTCCTAAACTACAGCAAACTAGATGCAAGTTATTGGAACTATTATTTCACTGTGATACGTTATATCCAAACAAAATGTACACAAAACAAGTGCTAATCTAATGTTATATTGACAAAATGAACTGGAGACCGTGATATATACTTGCTGCAATGTCACCTAATTGTGTCAATTTTATGTAACAGAAGTTGCAGTGTTACCTCTTGGGTAAGAATCTCAACATCAATTTGTCCTTTGAAAACAAGATTCATAAATCCTAGGTTTCAACCCACATGTGCATCGAAAAAATCTAGAGTCAACTGGATCTTGCCTCAGTCTGGGTCACCCTCGAACAGGCTATGTTACACGCAGGCAGTGTCGTAAACAAGGAAGTGCAGTATTTCAGTGTCATCTAACAACATGCTCAGTGCATTGCCTGCCTTCCTTTTATAATGTATGGTATATGCATGTTTGAGTGATTGATAAAATGCAACAGTATTCAATGACAGACCAAGCAGGCAATTAGACACTGTAACTATAAACCAGGGTTTAGACAAAGGTGGTAAAGTTTTCTGAAGAGTTAGGTGCTGTCTGTTAGGTATGTGGAAATGTGTGGAGTTATTTTGAATGGGGTGATATTTGGTTAGTAAATTTCTAGATTTTTCTTAATGGCAAAAAAAAAATTAATTTACCATCATTACAGTTATAAGACAAACAATTCAACTGGGGACCAACTACATTCAACATGTATTAGATGTGTGTTATGCTTTCTTTATTGATTTTGCATTAATCTGGATTTTGTGCTGCAGGCAGTCCTATAATGGGGTAGAAACATTAATTGGTATGATTCAAATAAGTCAAGTCATGGTGTCTTGTATATTGACTTGTAAGCAAACCAAAAAATCCACCATACTGTGATGGCTCACACTTGAGAGTTATCTACCAGGATATAGTCAAGTCCATTTTATGAATAAAATTATATGTAAATAACAGGCATCAGGGAATTAAATGGACTCCAGGATTTTCAAATATAGTGTATATGTGTATATAACTGTTTAACATTGTTTATATGAGCAAAAGACAAATAATTAGTTGAAGTTAACATTGCATTAAAATATGAGAATGAGTACTGGGCTGTGGGGAACTATTTATTCCTAGAAATTAAAATATAAGTACAAATTTATATTTGATCATGTATTTGTTTTTTATGTGGGTGATCACCAATGTTATTCACAGCTCTAGACTTATCGATATATCGTGTTTCTTGGATAATATGATCGATAAATTAATGAACATATTAAAATTGGCACCTATTAGCTATGACGTCATGTGCAGAATTGACGACCTTGCCAGTAAAAAGGGGTCCGGCCGGTTTAATTGTATTATTATATGCCATTTATTTTTTACATTTAACCGTTGTTTGTTTATGTCGTTGGGTTAAATTCGTGTTAACCCATGATCTTACGCTCGGGTAATGAAAATGTTCTTAGCCCAGAGCGTAACGTACACTTTTGTCTTTTGTCGAGCGAGTGCTCCTCCCCACCCCCTTTTTCCTGTGTTCACTCCGCTGTGGCGGAAGTAAGTCGTATCGCTGAGGCCTCATCCTTCCAATGGCGACTGCAAACAGGCTGAATAGAAAGCGGGAGCAACTGTGGAGGGGGTCAG
Source organism: Maxillicosta whitleyi (assembly GCA_029822895.1). NCBI lineage: Eukaryota > Metazoa > Chordata > Actinopteri > Perciformes > Neosebastidae > Maxillicosta > Maxillicosta whitleyi. The sequence goes on along the minus strand of JAPSES010000144.1, from coordinate 6,112,492 downwards.
AGCTGTGTTACCGAAATTAAATAAATATATCATATTCTCAGTAGCCATAAAGTTAGACTAAAATTTGTTTCACCTCTCCAAATCACGGCCGATTCAATGGCCAAAAATCGGAACATTTCGCTCCTTGAGTCGGGTAAGCCGCAGAAGTAAACCCAATTGATAGCTCAATGTACAACGGTGTCGGTGTTGTTAATTGATATCCCAACTGCTTTTGTCACAATTTAATTACTCACTGTTCAATTTCAGAGCTCTATTACTTGATATCTCGTTTTCTAACAACGGGTCCATGTCGGAGAGCGGCTGAGGTGAGCTGGCGTGCCTTGACTGGCACACTGTCTTCGATTTCCAAATAGTTGTCTAGCTGTATGATAATAACGTTAATAGAGGCGATATAATCTGAACGAGCTCTTTTATTCCGCCATAGGTCCTCGCGAGCGAACTAGAAGAATATCAGGTGTGTATTCCTGCTGTCTTTGCTTCTTGTCTGCTAGCTGCTATCCATCGGTGTTGACTGAGTCTGGGAATAAAACTTGTTTCACTCAGTTGACTTTTAATACCTCTGTACGTCTCACTCGTTTGACATCACCCGGTTTTTCACTAGCATTTATGTGTTGGTGCCCCTGAATTCTGTGGTGACTCCGCTTTGCTAAACTCTTGTTTTCGACAGCTCTTACCGGGGAGATTGGACTGGCTGGGAAACGAGCACCCGAGATCATATGAAGATGTGGTGAGTTTTAAGTTAATGTGTGTTTTTAAGTTTGCTGTCGTTGGATGTATTGTCTTGTTACTGTGGGACTGTGTCCACGCTCTGGGCTTGTTTACGGTCTTTGTTCTTTATCATGTGGGACTATTAGGATTACTTGAAAGTCAATGGCTGCCACGGTGGCATCGCTTTGTCGCGGACTAAAATTTCAAGCGTCAGTTGCGTTTTATTCGCACACAAAATTGTGTTTTTAATAGAGGGTTTAATATTATTTCGCCCCGACTGTTGTACTGCGGATAGGGTGGGTAGTTAGCTCCTCGCGTCGTCGAGACGGCTCCGCTGGCCAATCAGAGACCGAGATACTCTGTCTCTGTGTTATTTTGCATGTGACCTGCACTGTGATTGGTCAATAATAAGAAAAAGTTTTGCATAAGAAGCCACGCCCCAGAGACGAGGAGTTCAGGAGCACATGAAAAGCACCAAGTAAATACGCTGTCGGAAATTGTCAGAGCCAGTCAAGTCTACACGTAATCCTGCATTTAGTGTTTTAAGTGCACAATTTACATTTTAATGTCATGCCTACAATCAAAACCATAGGAAGACTATAAATAATAAGCTTGACCTCTATTGAATACTGTTGTTTACACCGTTAAATAGTGTTCATTAAGAAAAATATGCACTGTGAGTGTTTATTTTCTTCAGCCTAGAGATGTTAGAAGTGAAAAATGCTCACCTCAAGCTCTGATGACCCACTGTAATATCTTAAACATACCCAGATATAACTGAAAACAGCACGTTGATTAATAAAGAAGGCATTTAAGTATCACAAAAGTGGTCAGCTTTAATTGAAAAAGCACTGCATTTATTGATGTGCACTGTATTGTGGACCCACTGTGCTGGGAGCTCTTTCACATGTTTGAGTGTTCATTTCTTTGTTTGCTTCTTCTATGTATGATTACTTTGCCTGTCCCAAGTCTCATTCGAAGCATTACATTTGTCAGCCTGTTATGCTTTACAAATAGTGTACGGTACCACTATTAATCTCTTTGTTTGTCTTTAAAGGTTGCCGCCAACAGACATATTGCACCAGACCATTTGCTTCAGATTTGTAAGCAGATTGGACCACTTCTCGACAAAGAGGTGCCATCATGTGTCCCAGGTGTACACTCTCTCCTGGGGTCTGGAAAGCAGTCAATGCTCAGGACTGCAAAAGGTACTTGTCTTTAGAGGTTAAAATTAATATAACCATATTAGCATTATATAACTGTTTTAATTATTTGCAGATGTCTGTGATATGTTCTCTTCAAACCCTTTCTTTTTATACACAAGTTTTTGACAGCTGAGTTTTTCCTTTTGACTTTCTGTTTTGTTTTTTCAGGCTGCGATAATGTGCGGTTTGATGCTTCATCATATGCAGCCCTTCACAGGGGAAGACCACCAGAGAGGCCTTTGAACTGCAAACAACCTCCACACCTAGGTAAGGTTATCACTAGTGTTGAATATGATTTAGTATGTAATCCATAAATTTATGGATTTTGGCAATGACAGTTTGTTCTCATGTAGTGAATTATCTTAGATTTTCACAACCAGGGTGTCCGCGGGGTTTTAAATAGTATTAAAAAGTGATCAATCATAAACGCAAAATTTAATGGTCTTAAAAGGTGATAAATTCAGTCAAAAGGTTTTAATTTTTTTTAAATAGGTATTAATTTTTCTTTTGGGAAATGAGTGGTTTCATTTTGGTGAAATAGGCTAAATAAAATAAATAAATCCTATCTTGCTTGCGCCGCTACTTCAAAAACGAATGTGTGATATGAACT
>JAPSES010000144.1:6061466-6096746 GCA_029822895.1 Maxillicosta whitleyi | reverse complement strand
AGACATTTTATTAAATCCACAAACTTTACGGACTTTCCATCAACAGATCACTGCGGGTCGACCAACACTCAGCTGGGTGTTTCCTTTCCTCTTCCTGTTTTTTTTTTTTTTTCCCCCTCTTTGTTTAAATCAATCAGAGGTGCCTTATTAATGCGTCATGAATATTCATGAGGGACACCGGAAAAGCCAGTTGTTCAATCACAGACCCTTTTCTAGCTTACAGAAAACAGCTTCAAGAAAGATAAATAGGACATCATTTTTCACAGTAATGACACAGTGCATTCAACCATAGTGGTGACACAGCAGTATGAATGAAATAATGATAGAAGTTGATCTTTAAGTAGTAATGCCTAAAGTGCAGATCTTGTCCTACTTTTTTATTTTTAGTGTCACAATCAAACCTTGCTCGTAATAGGTTGAAATGGAATTTGTTTTATGAAATGGATGTAAATTTGTCAGTGTAAATCAGCAGTAGTTGCATATAAATAATATTTTCCATTATGATTGGCCATTACAGTGAGTGTGGTTTCTTCCATAGGTATCATGACATGCCAGATGTGATTGATTTCTTGGTATTGAGGCAAAGTTATGACGAGGCACTCCGGAGAAACTGGCAGCCAAGTAAGTGTTCAAACCAACCATCCGTCTTTCTCAATGAGAAATTTGTCTGGAATCACGAGGCTTGAATCCAAATATGAACGTGGGACTAACCAGTGCTGAGTAAACCAATCACAGATTAGAACGGACATGATCCTTTTGTCACAGAAATGTAAGAATACAGGATGTAATCTGTAATTCAAACCTTATTTTAATTTCAAGTAAACAACTGACAACGGCTGTATAGAGATTTGTGTACTTGGAACTAACTTTTGAATCACGACAAAAAGAAGTATGATTCATTGCGAACCCCCTGCCCCCTCCCCAGACTTGTGATTAGCCTGTAGAGAATAGATTGTACATATTTCTGACTGGCCCATTCCAGACTGTTTTCTCAGTATTGACTACATTGAGAAAACCGGACGGCTGGCCAGGCTAGTGAACAAAAAACTACAGCTCAGTCATGATTAAATCCTTTATCTGTATTTTATCAATATAACACCTACTGTACAAACTCAAAAAGAAGACCAAGAGTAATTTTAACCCTTAATATATACACTTCTTAGATTTTTGCCTTACAATTCATTCTACTAATAAATCAATTCTTTGTCCATGTCTGGTACAGATGACAGGTTCCGCTCAGTGATAGATGATGCCTGGTGGTTTGGGACCATTGTCTGTCAGGAACCCTATCAACCCGAATACCCAGACAGTCTCTTTCAGTGCTTTAAAGTCAGGTAAGCAAGCAAGCATAAACATGGGTTTATGACACTGCAGCGTTTTCCATGTTTCAATTTGTTGCCACATAGAGGAAAATATAAGTGATCTGAAATGTATCAGTAAAAACATCAGTTGAATGTTGGTATGGGTTGGTGTGTAATTTTCTGATGGAAGCAATCTCTAGGCTGCCACTGTTACTAGTGCACAAGCTGCTGCAGTATGCATGCTCTGGCACAACCCAGAAAATACACCTGACTGATGAAACCTTTGAGTTTAAACATGCAGAGTACACCTGTATCAGGTTGGATCATGTTCTCTTCAAAAATAAGTCACTCAGGAGTCTGTTAGAGAGTTGTTTGTTTGTTGGGCATCTCGTATAAATGCTCTGACTGCAGCTGTTTAGGTCAGCACTTGAATGCCCTTACTGTGTTCACACCTGCCCAAACAAGTCAGACCAACACACCACTGTTCACTTCAGGCTAAAAGCTCAAGGTGTAAAAGCACTCTTAGTAGGTTGTTTCTTGCATGTTTCCTCATACCTTCACAGTTTGACAAAGAATACAGATGCAGTCTCAGCAGCACAGCTTTACAAAATGTGCTTTAAATTATATTGTTTTTGACAAAATTTTGGCGGTAGTTAGAAATGCTAAATTCATACCTTATAGCCTATATTTACAAACACATGGCTGGATTCCTCATAGAGAATATTGAGATGCAGTTCCAATTTTCAGATATGAATTTGTTGAAGCTAGCTTGGAAACACTGACTCAAAAGAATGCACTGAAAAGGTTTTTTGTGTAGCAAAGCAAAATGAAAGAAAAAATAAAAATCAAAGTGAAGCAGTTGCTACTTATTTGAGAACTGATTTTGGCAGTTTGCCTTAAACTGTTTTATGTTATCACCAGATGGGACAATGGGGAAACTGAGAAGCTGAGTCCTTGGGATGTGGAGCCTATTCCAGATGATGGTAATCATTCCTCTCCTCCAATATATTGTGACATTTTCCATCACGTTTTCTGTGCAGTGTTTAAACATTCAAGACATATTATGTGCAATACATTTGTAGACGTTGTACATGGTAGTATTGTTTATCAAACAAGTGTGGTGTATTTTCTGTGTAGCTGAGCAACCTGAGACTGAAGGAGGTGGGATCCCCGTGACAGCGGAGGAAATGAGTGAGCTGATGTACAAGCCTCTTCCAGGAGAATGGGGGGAGAGGAGCAGAGATGAGGAGTGTGAACGCATCATTGCAGGCATTGACCAGCTCCTCATTGTTGGTGCGTGAACATACATACACCTCTTTTCAACCCTTGTACTTTTAAAATCACAGTTTCATTTTCAGCATGTGGATAGATGAATATTGGTTACATTTACTCTAACCCACGTCTGCGCTTTCATTCTACTATAGAGATCGCAGGTCCCTTCTCTGGTCCTGTGGATTTAGTCCAGTATCCCACCTACTGCACCGTAATTGCCTACCCTACTGATCTTGGCACGATCAAATTACGACTAATGAACAGATTCTACAGGTGAGTTTCCTCTTCTTTCACATATGTGATTATTAACACACATCAAAGCAAGTTTATTAAAATTTGTGTCCCTCTTGGCTGATTAACATCATAAATTCTAAGAAATAGTATTTTATACAATTTAGAAGTTTGGCTTTTATTGACTGTATAATCACTTACCTCTGCTGGTCCACAGACGCCTTTCAGCATTAATATGGGATGCAAGGTATATTGCATACAATGCCCGCACTTTCAATGAGCCAAGAAGCAAGATTGCCCACTCTTCAAAAATCATCACAAATGTTCTCCAGAAATTTGTCAAGTAAGTACTATTTCAACATGTATAAAAACGTGTATCAGCAAAATTAAAAAGTCTCAAGGGATTAAGAGTGCCTGAATTCTGTGTTTATATTGTTAGACCTATTTTATAACTACCACTGGTTTAACATTTACCTAGGGCAAAAAAGTAAAGTCATGTGATGTTAATTATTTAAAACAAATTTTTAATATTTAATATTTTCCTGCTTTTTCAGTGATCCAAGCTGCACAGATATGATGGAGATCTACAATGCTGTTGAAGAGATGGACGATGATGAAGAGGTGAACTTTATTATTAGTGTAGTTATGTCTGATCATTCTGTCATTTTCTCTTAACTGCTCTCATAGTGTTAATTAGATTGTTCAGATTACCTAGAGGCAGTTACAATCCACTGTAAATGTGAGTATTGTTTACAGGAGGAGGACACAGAGGCGCCAGGAACCTCCACTGGACACAGGCTGCGTCAGGTTAGTATTCTATAGAAGACATGATATAAAGGCACATCCAAAGAACTTTGACGTTAAACTCAGAGATGAACCACATGTATTTTTTAGATAAAAACAACCATAAACCAAATGTACTCAAATTGGGTATCATGTCTATTAACTTGGATGAAGATCTGTAGTGTGTCAAACTTTTAAGTGTGTTCCACTTGAGTTGTTTTTTATTCAATACTGTTTGACATCTGATCTCAAATTTTAAATTATCTTCTGAGCTGACAATCCTCTGACCATCTTGAAGTAGTGTCTGGTCCCTTTATTTAAAAAGATCACAAAATGAGATCCTCATCACTGTCAGATGCCACAGGTAATGCAAGCAGAGCGAAACATGGCCATCGGTCTGGTCAAAACACCGGAGCTGGATCCATAAATGTCAGTCATTCCCGCCATTGTCCTTCACCACCAGCGGTTCAGTGTAACCAGAACTGTCACTGATCGTCCAAGAGAAGGTCAAGCAGTCATTCTGGGGTATGGGAAGACATACCACAGATTGAAAGCATTTGCTACTGTCAGTCAATGAAGAGTCCAGTAGATATTAATGCTCACGGGGGCCACACTCTCTATTGACCAACCTCAATAAACTCCCACTCCTTTACTTGGTTTCAGAGGTTTCTATCCAACAACTACCTAAAAAAGTGGTGCAGTGTTTTTCAGTTTCAAATCAAGCCAACCCGACCTGTCAATACTGTATTTGTTCACATGGAGGTTTCAAACTGATTCGCCATCCTGACAAATGTAGATAATTGTGAAAGTTCTAGTCATTAAATTTGTCCTGAATCAAATGTTGTGTTTCTACTACGTGGTCTCAGCTCGACTTGACTCAGCCTTTTTGCATTTGCATTACAAAAACGGACCTGGTGTCTGGTACCCAGCCTAGTTTTTTTTTTTTGGCCTCCACTGAGGTTCCAAAATTGGGGAGCCGTTACCAAGACATGACGTGTGAACACTGCAAACCACTGATTGTTGAGTTCTCTCTGTGTCGGTGAGTTATCAATGTGCGACCTGCCATTTAAAAAAAAAAAAAAAAAAAAAAAAAAGATTTGGAGGGTTACAGTAAATATACCGGTAGGTTAATCAGTCTGCAAAACAATAATAACAAAGGGCCACATACCGAGGATAAAAAATATCCTCCCATCCACATCCTCCATTGTGTGCCTGTATCATGTGGTCTTTGTTGTTGTTCTTCTCCTCTTCCGCTTTGTTTTTACTGCTAGGTGTGTCGTGTTGTAGATGTTGTGGAAGTTATGCGCTGCGTTGCTATGACAACCAGGTACTATACAACCAGGTACTGTAGTATCCTGTAATGGAAACGATCCCCAGAATAGTACCTGGTAGTCGAGTCGTGCCACATAGTTGAAACATGTCATAATTTTCCCACTAGTGTGCACTTTGCTGGTGCAGTATTTTTATGCTCACTTGTTGTTCGCACACTTTGATGTGGCTTGTCTAACTTGCAGTATACTACATCATTTTTTGATTGACTGAAACATGATGATCTTTAAGAGAGTGGTAGGTTGACGTGTGTCCATGACCACCCTCTCTTTCTCTTTGATATCTCTAGCGTTCAACAGAGGTCCTACCCGACAGAGACTCTTGGAAGGAGCAGTGTAAGAGTCTACTTAACTATATATTTGAATGTGAGGACTCAGAACCATTCAGACAACCAGTGGATCCTCAAAACTATCCAGTAAGTTATTGCATTGTAGAAAATTATAGAGAAAAAAAGTGGTTACATTTTCTGGTCTCAAACATATTTTGTGTCCTTGTCCAGGACTACCATGGTATCATTGATACACCAATGGACTTTGGGACGGTGAAAAGGACTCTGGAGGAAGACCACTACGAAAACCCCACAGAGCTGTGCAAAGATACCCGGCTAATATTTGCTAATGCTAAAGCGTACACACCGAATAAACGTTCAAAGGTAAAAGATTTATAGAAATATGTGGAAGGAAGTTGTCAAATGCCAAAAGATCCACTTGAATATAACAAGTGTATTCTTTATTAGCTTCATTGCAGTTTATAGTTATGCTTTTGTCCTTTGTATTTTAATTATTTTATTTGTAATTTTCTATTTCCCTAGATTTATAGTATGACTTTGCGGCTATCTGCCTTCTTTGAAGAGCAAATCAGAACGATCATATCAGAGTACAAAACTGCTATCAAGAGCAGCGAAAGGCTCCGTCGCAGCCAGAGGTTCCGCAAGAAAATGCAGCAGCAGGATCAGCCCGGCACAGCAAGGTCTGTCTACAGTCAGTCAAAAATATTCAGTTTAATCATTCAAGAATTCTTACACTAAACTTGGAACCTATCCTTTCTTCCATTATTTCCTGAAATGGCACCTTATTTTCTCAAGTCAAAAGAGACCTGCAGTCAAAACTCAGGAAAAAGTGGAGACAACGTCAGTGACAAAATCTACCTCAGCCAAAGTGTCTGTACCAGAGAGGACCAGGAGGAGTCGAGGCAGCAGCTCAGGGCACAGCTCCTCCGAGGATGACTCCGGCTCCAAAGCTGCTTCATCAACATCAGGTACAAGGGAGCCTTTATCTCTCACTGATAAATGGGTTCTTGAGTTTCAGAAAATACCCAGACAAGGCTTTGCACCACAGAGGTGACTGTACTGTGCATAGTCTTATTTAATTCCTGGCTTTTACTTGTTGATTCATTTTAAGCACGTACTTATTCTCAAGTGTAGTCAAAGTGATACGACACTCTTATTGAATCTGCTGTCCAAACGGTATTTCACACAAATTTTTGGCTTTTTTTTTTTCGATGTAGTTTGAAATCACCTCCAGTTTACCCCATGGTTCACCCCTCCTGAATATCAGAATAAAGCTAATGTCAGGCATGAGAAATTTCCATGTTTCCACGACTTTCCATGTTTTCAATTACCCAAATCCGCGGGAATAAATTCCTTTCCATGTTTTTCAAATATCAGTAAAATCCTAGGTAAAACCGCAGAAATCACTGTCTTAATAGACAATAAAACATTTTACAAATAATAAACGACTGGAAATGAATATTAGCAGTCAGACCTTTGACCTAAGCATCATACCCACACAATGTACATGTACCCTGCATGTACGTATATCAAGCAAGTATTATCGAGCATATTTGGAAACGTGCAAAAAGGCACACTTGGAACTGTCAAACTAGCTCTGCTGTAACTTCGTTATGTTGTTGGACTGATCGTTGTGAAACTTGATGATCATTTTTGACAAAAAAACAAGGTTCCGTAGTAATGTAGAGGGGACATGGTGAATAAAAAAATAACAATATTAAAGTGTGTGCGCTCGAGTTATAAAGGCGTGTGCATGCCTTAATGAAAGTGAGGGAATGATTTCTAACTCTGCCCTCACTTTTAACTACCACACCACATGCCTTAACACAAAGCGTGTGCATGGGTTCACCATGTACCCTCTACGGCTCCGTAGTAATGTGAACTGTAAAAACAAGTCTACACACCTGACCAATTTTCAACTTATTGGAACAGAATTGACTTACGACACTAAGGACCTTAAAAATATTGTTTTTAATAATGTCATATGCTAAATACTGAAAACAGTCTTTGTTTATTATTATAAACAATCTTTGTTAAGTTCATCAGTAATTTCAGTCATGTGAGTCAACCCATGAGTGAAAAAGAAAACGCAAGATTAAGGTGTTTCACTAAGTTCAAAAACTTTAATAAACCTGTATTGTCCCCTAACTGTGGGTGGTACTAGTGTTTGGCATGGACAGTTTCCTAATGCCAGAATCCTGAACTGCTCAGCCCCCCTGATCATTTTCATACCTGTTAAAATCTGGAGGGTTCTGTCAGTACTTATCGAGTTGGATACAGTAATGACTGAGACAGAAGGCATAGCCCTTGATGCTAACAAGGCTAATGCTGCCTTGCATACTGCCTTTGACAAATGTTAAAACTAACAGTAAAAATTTCACCTTTACTTCTCACTTGTTGACTGCGAATCCTGAACTATTTTGTATTCGTTCATTCAGCCTTCTGTTTTTGTTATTTCTCACTGTTAATTGTTACAGCAAATTGTTGGCAGTGTTATTCTTCCATCTATTAATGTCTTTTATGCCATAGCCAGACCTTTCTTCAGCTTTGGTTGAGCTGTGCCAGCCTCAGAAAAAGATGTGGCACCATTCACCAATATTGTGTAATAAGGAAAAATAAACTCTGTGGGTGGTTTTAAGAGTTTATATTTCTTTAAACGAATCACACTCAACTTGGTTGGTGTTAAGTGCTGGATGAAGTGACAGTATTTTTGGTGTCTAAGAGAAGTTGTTTTGGTCATACATGTGCACAAAGAAATGACTCGTATTAAAATGTCTAAGCTGTTGCAACACAAAAGGGACAAAAAAATGTTTTTCTCAAAACTTGTCATTTTCAGTATCGCTACCCTGAAGTTTATTATTCTTTTTTCATGTTAGAAGGAGGACTTTAAAACGGTAACAAAATATATAAAAATAGAGAAAGGTAGAAACTTTACTAGTCGTGCAATGGCAGATTTGTCCCAGCAGAATATATCCAGTGAGCCAGTCAACCACATTAGTCTCCATATATTTACATCTGCATCTCCATGAGTTCATGCAGCATCAGATTGCATACAGTTGCACATTGCTTGTGACGCATGACATGATCATCTTAAAAATATCCTTTAGTGTGTGATGCGCTGTTTTTCTAAAATTTTATAGTTGCGTAGGTTTCAGATGAAACATTTATTGCTGTGTGGATTCTCAAAGCTAATTTTGTCTTAGGTGTGTGATGAAACCTGTTTTCAAAATGTGTTATTTTAAAATGGCTGTAGTCTGAGCCAGACTTAAACCTAATCTTGGAGAAGTCTCCTCAAATCGGACAGCTAACAGGAATTGTTTTAAACTTTGTTCGGTCTGCTTTTTCCTTGGATATGTTAAAAAAAAAAATTTAAGACACTGAGTTTTTTAAGAATAAATTTATAACCTCATTCATTTTGTTTTTCCATGACAGAGTCTGACAGTGAGAGTGAGCCAAGTGAGTCGGAAGAGGACAAACGTCGTGGTTCATCAAGGCAACATCAACGCAGGCAGAAAACAAGAGTTACAAGAAGAAAATGTGCCAAGCAGAGGAAAAGAGGTCAGGAATCATTCAGTTGTTTTTTTTTTGTTTTTGTTTTTTTAATGAATTTGACTTTAAATGTCTGAGAATTTTGAGTAATTTGGAAATCTGTTGTTTTTGGTAGTTGCAAGTGACAGTGATGACAATGAAGAGGAGGAAGAAGAGGAGGAATTTGACAGTGAAGGTAAAGAGGCAGAGGATGGAGAGGTGTCCTCCCAGTCTTCAGGTTGCCGCTATCCCAGCAGAATAAAAAACAGTAGGAGTACACGGCTGACGAGACACAGCACTGCAGCAGACAGGAAGAGGACAGGTATATGCCTGAAACTAAAGATCATAGTTTTGTCATTTTTCTTGTTTCACTCCTATTTTCCAGGCATGTTTACCCTAGCATTATTGTTTGTTGATATTTATACATATCTAGAAAATATGTACAGGGTGTCCGCAAAGTTTCTTTACTATTTAATACATTTATTACTAAAGCAAATGAATAGACAAATTTGTGAAAATTATTATAAAATGAAATGTAGATATTGAAGCTTTTTGCCTCATTAATAAATACACCTCCATATGGGCACCATTAGTTGCGTGAAGCACATCATGATGGTACTCTATTTCTTGTCATGTTGGTTATTTCAAAGCCTCATCAATGGTGGTAATGACATCAGTGACCTTTGGCTTCATGTCCTTGATGTCTCGTACCTTTGTTCAATACATGATATCTTTTAACATAACCCCTTAGAAAGAAATCCAGGGGGGTGATATCTGGTGAATGAGGTGTCCAGGGAATTGGGCCATTCCTTCCAATCCACTGGTCTGGAAATTTTTGAATTAGGAACTCATCACCATGCAGAACCAAATGTGGTGGTGCACCTTCTGCCTGGAAAATGATGGGTGGTTGAAGGTCATCCAGTTGTGGTGGCACTTTGATCACACAATTGCTCTCTTGTCAAAGAAAAAAATGACAAATGATTTGATTGCACATCATCTTTAAAAGGTTAAAACACTTTGTGGACACCCTGTATGTCGATTGTCAGACTATATGTATTATCTGCACCACCACCAGTCAGTACCTTATCAGTCCTCTGCATATTTTCAGAGAGCAGAACAGAGATGAATGGTCACAGCAGCAGAATGTCTCGCAGGGAGAGACGTCACAACCGTGACTCTGACAGAACCATGTCCCAGGGTTCGGACAGAGAAGAGGAGGATGAGATCACAGTTCGTAGGTCACTCAAGAGAAAGACAGCACGGGCAGCTGTGAATAAGATTAAACTTCTTGAAGCATCGGAGGAGGAGGAGGAGGAGGAAGAGGAGGAGGAGGAAGAGGAGGAGGAGGAGGAAGAAGAAGAAAAACCAACAAGGAGTCGCAGCCGCCTTCGCCACACAGCTCGGGCCAGTAAACGCACAGCAGTGATCCAGAGTAGCTCTGATTCAGATGAAGAACCTTCAACGCGAGGTAGGAATTATGAAATTAAATGTCATTTCACTCATGGCGCATAGAAAATACAATTTAAGTGATCATTTTAAAACAAGGGTGTCAAACTTGTTCTAGTTCAGGGGCCACATGATAACCAATAAATATCAACTCCAAACATTTATCAATGTTACCGAATGAAAAAAAAATGAAATTACATCATGTAATTGTTTATATCTACAGACCACTCTTTGAACAATGTGAATAATATGAAGAACCTGAAATTTCTTGGAAGAAGTGCAATCATTTACACATGTGCATTGCATCTTACAGATCAGTGGATCTACAAACACACAAAACATTTAGTAACAGGCAGAACAATGGTAAAATTACACTTATATTAAGACATTTCATCTCCGTATTTGTTCACATTTTTTGTGAAGGGGTAGTTTGTGAATGTAAACATTTTTTTTTTTTTACACCAAAACAAAGAGAAATTTGGAGTTATGTCATTTTATTGGGCTGATCTGCTTGAGATTGAATTTGACTGTATGCCCCCTAAACTAAAATGATTTTGACACCACTGATGGTTAATGTCTTCTAGGTTAAGCAACAGTACTTGAGAAAATTACTGTTTGGTTTGCCCTGCATGGGACAATCCACCCTTATGGACTTTACACTGCTGTTTTCTTTTGCATCCATAGGCAGAAGAGGAATTTATTTTTTAAAAAGCCCCCTTTGGGCCGTAAATGTGTACATGTCTGTTTTATACGACTATACAAGTAGTCAAGGAACAAGAAAGGGTTCTATTGTTCAGTACGGAAAGTGTTATTTTTTTATTCAATACAGTGATATACTTTGATCCTACTGTGAAATTCAGTTTTTGCTGACAAGCAAAATAAAAATATAATTTTGGGAGTAAAAAAAACTGTTCTCTTTACGCACAAAAGCTGTGCCGAAACCATGGCCCAAATACCAAGGTACGGACCGAACCGTGGGCTACCTGTACTGTCGCTCCCCTAATACCTTCAGTGTAATTTTTGGGTCAGATTGGACCTTTTGGTGGATTGATTTCAGCTCTTGAGCCTTATGTTTGACACCCCTGATCTGAATTGCTAACAACTGTAACACAATACACTCGTTTTCTTTTGGTGTGGTGGTAGGTTAGGCTATTGTTTTACTATTTAATTTCAGCTCATTCTAGATACATCCATATATTCTTTAGCAAAAGTAAAAAAAAAAAAAAAAAAGTGGTACTGTTTTTGAATCTGTTTTGGTTTCTTTACTTGGACTGCTGTGTTTACTTGCAATGAAAATGTTATTTCACTCACTTCTGTTACTGTTGTCTTTCTAGCCTCTAAGAAGACAAACAAGACAGTTGATGAGTCCAAGGACGAAGAAGACGAAGAGGACGGGAATTATAGTGATGCTTCATCCTCCTCTCAGAATCGGCAGAATGGAGATGCGAGCTCCACCAAACAGAGGGCACATTCTGCAAAAACTAAAGGTAATCTTAAAACATTATCGGTTATACAAAGCTTCAATAGTGTAAAATTTGTTGTATTCCGTCTTCTGATGACTTTTCATTCTTTCATTTGCAGATTCTTTGTCACGTGTGAATGGACACATTTCGAAACATCACAAGTCTGATAGCAACTCTGAGCAAGAGGAGGAGGAGGAAGAGGAGGAAAGCTCTGGAGAAGCTGAGGAGGGACGGTCAGCTCCACCTCAGAAACCCTCTAGAAGCACAGTAAAAAACAGAATTAAAAGTGAGGAAGAAGAGGACACTGAACACAGAGCCATGCGACACAAACCTCCTGTGAGCTCAGATGAAGAGGAAAAAGAACAAAATTCACTGAAACACTCGCATCAAAATGGAAGAAATGTTGAGGAATCTATGGTCAAGGACTCACAGAAAAAGAGTAAAGTTTCATCATCAAAAAGCCAAGACCAACAAAAATCTGCCTCAGTTAATAAACAGGAAGGTGCAGAATCAGAGGAGCTCAGTGATACTCCAAAGAGATCTAGCACACATGTGAAAAAGAAGAAAAAAGATCAAGCATGGGAAATAGAAAGCAATCACTCCAGTGATGAATTTGAGATTGAAACAAAGACAAAGAAGCCAACAAGAAATAAGAGCAAATCTAAACGGCCTCTGGGTGAAACGTCTGCCTCAGAGAGTTCTGAGCAGGAATACAAACCGAAGAAGAAGTCGAGGAGGAAACACTCCACTGGTTCATCTGATGAAGAATCGGATCATTCAGACAATAAACCAAGCAGACGGCCAAGGCTCCGCAATCTGCCCAAAAAGAAATACATTAGTGACAACTCACTTTCTGAGGAAGATTCTGCCTCTGGGAGCCGGAGTAAACACAGAAATGGTAACAAATCAGCCGCATCTGGGGAAGTGAGATATAAAAGGCAGGAGCCCAACAGACCATCTCCCAGTGAAACCAGGAATCAGCTGTCTTCCAAGAGAAAACGTATTTACACCTCAGACTCTGAGGATGGAGAGGAGAACGGAGAGGAGCTGCCAGTGAGCAAGAAAAATAAAAACAGCAGATCGGACTCCTCCAAACACCCTAAGAAAGGTGACAACAGCATTGAGGAAGACACTACTAACCAGTCAGATTCCAGTGAAGAGGAGGAAGATATAGGTCGTTCAAAGAGGGGGAAGAAGAATAAGGGGCAGCCAAAACGCAAGGGAAAGGAAAGCTACAGCAGCAGCAATCACAGTTCTGACTCGGAAAGCGAGCAGTCTTCTTCATCCTCTGAAAACTCATTTGCCAGCTCAGGGTCCCACAGCAGTCCAAAGAGGAAAAGTCACAGACGGGCTAGGATTGGTGAAAGGACAACCAGTCGCCAACAAAGGCAGCGCCGCACACAGGCCGCCTCGGAGGAAGAGGAGGACAGTGACGAGTCGTACGGCAAACGACGAAACAGACGTGTGAACACCCGGAACAGGGGCAAGCGGACAGTAAATTATAATGACAGTGAATGAAGGACTTAGCAGCTGGAGCTAACTGCTTTAGAGAAAAGACGGACATTAAATGAAGACCTTAAAGACACTTGATGGCCACGTTATGGTAGTAGCACTGGAGTCCTCGAGAGAAAATGCTGTGAATCTGTTTCATTCAGGGATATTTATATTTTCTATGAAAAACATGTTTATAGATGGAATACAAATTCAAGCATTTGAACTGCTGGTTTTCACAAGGATACAGAGCAAAACCCCACCTCCCATACTGCTTGTTGCGATTTGTCCAGCAGAGTAACCATTCTGGGGAATCTTGTCAGCTTGGGTGCTAACTAATATACCTCCGTTTAATCAAGCATATTGCTGGCTTGCACTAAAATACACTGTACTGAGGTATTTCATACACTAGTTTTGCATTAGAAACTCAGGGGTCAACTACGTTTACTGTAGTCTCAGACATGCAGTTGTTTTTTTGAGCTAAGAGCTAAAAAACAATTCCAGGTCAGCGGATGTCCAAGCACACTCACTGGGACAAAATGAATCCATGTTCAGACTTTTGACTACAGCACTCCTTTGTAAATCCACTCACATAATGCTTGACTGTATTATGAGTTGATATGAGCCAAATGAAAAAAGTTGTTTTCCCCATACCATTTCGGGTTTCTTTTTTTATTATTAATTTTGTGTTGTATTCTAGTGAATCTATGTAAATATGTGATTGAGAATGACCTTGTCTGAGAGGTGTGGCGATCAGTCAGCAGCAAAGCGTTTATTTAATTTTTACATTTGAGTTTTTTTTTTCCAGTATTTTTTTTTTTTTTTACATTTAACTGCATTGTCTTGCCATATGTCACAAATTGGTACCTTTTTGCCAAGTACAAGTAACCAAAAGTACTTATTGCAAAATACTGTGATTTCTCATATTGGGAAGACCTTTTATTGTTGTCCTGTGTTACCTTTTTGCAGTATTAAATTCTTTTTCAGAGTTGACTCAAAATATGTTGCCAGTCACATGGTTTAGTTTTGTTTATGGGGAGGTTTCTAAATACAGTCGCTTTATGAAAATTTGCTTAATGTTTTTCATACTACATCTTTAATAAAAACAGATTTCACAGGAAAACTGTTGAAGCAATGTGGTTGTGGAGTGCAATGAATGAGTTATTCCTCTTATTAATAAAGACATTTCACGGTGTATTTTGTGTGGATTTAATTCCAGTTAATCAAATATCTGATAACAACTTTGTAATATTACATTTTCTCTTAATTCTGACTGTTTGGACATGAATGAAACATTTCAGAAACAACCTGGATTATAAAGCAATATTTTGTTTTGTTTCAATCAACATTTTTAAATGATAGCTTAATTAATGTTTGTAATACAGTAATTTCTTAATGATTTTTACCTTTAGTACCACAAATCCTGCTCAACCTTTTGTTTAGAACCTTGTTGACAGTGTATAATCTCATTAGTGTTGTATGTGACAGTTGAAAGTTTTACCTTAACATTAATAACAGAAGATCACTAATAATAACTGATCATCCTAATAGGCTTTATGCACAGCCCCATCCAGGTGTGCCTAACCACAGTGATCACAACAAGTAACCTGGATTAATCACCTGTGTCTAATAATGAAAGACAGGAAGTAAATGGGATGCTTTAAGTTCAGAAAGTAGTGGGGCTGTGCATAAAGCCCATCCTGTTTCTAAATAATTCATGGCCGGCTGTTGTAGAAAATAACTAAACCAATATATCACTTCGGGGAAAAAACGCGAATAGACTTTTAAAACACAGAAATAACGATTTTGAGCATACATAAATACAACAGTGTATAAATATAAACCTAATCAGTATCGCGACTTTTAATGTGAAGGCGAAAACCGTCGCTTCTTGATGACGACATCAAACGATGAACAATTGTTTTTCTTCCTTTCCGCACTTTCGTCTCAATCGTTGTTGGGGCGAATATTGTTTTTTATTTTCAACAATAGTGAAAGAAAGAAAATAAATGGATGAGCAAATAAAATAAAATAAGTATAATAACGTAATGCTATCATGTTTTCTTGATAGAAAGTGAATTGTATTTTAGGGTCCATTATTATATTAGTCTATGTGATGAAAATGCCAGTCCCAAAAATCATATAGATTAGCTTTGATAAACAGTAGCAAACACGCATGTGAGCTGTTTGACAGGTACAAACAGACTAGAATAACTACCGGCTTGCCATTATTTCCACGAAGACACAAATTCAGTATTAACCATCGTATTTTTTCTACTCGTTTATCATGGTTTTAAACAGATTTTGATGGTTAAGTGTGGCATGTCCTCTGTTGCCATCCTCTAACAGCACTACAGTCTCGAGGACCCTCCAGTTCAAAACTTGAGGATAGACATCAGATTTCGTTAAAATGTCTGCATGTAAAAGACTACTTTACTTTGCAAAGCACAGAAGCTTATGGACTCATGTTCGGAGAAATGTCACGACATGGTCACCTGTTGGAGCTGCTTTTAATGCCAGACCTCACAGGAGACTGGACCTGTTCGAGAAAAGCGTGGTTTGTGTCTTTTTTGATTGTATTATATTGAAGCATGTTGTTCTGTAACATTATAAGACTGGCATGTAGTATTAAAGCCATTTGGAGCAACACCTAAACCATTAGGTAAAACCAGCCTTTTGGATGGTGTGTATTAATAATTTTCTTTACTTTTTATATTGGTCTAAAATTATGCGGAACAAAGTACACTTATTTTTTTAACTGAAAAACATGTTATTGTCTTATGGCATGACTACCCAAATACCCTTTATATGTGCATGAGTCTTCCATAAGAAACAATAGATAAGACTGCACCTAAACCTACCTTAGGACAACCCCACATTTAAACTACACTATAACAGCAGTCTCAATAATCTACAGTTTGTGTGTGAGTGATGATGATATGTGGCACCATTTTTAGTGTGTGTGACCTCTGTTCTCAGGGTTTGTTTGGAGTGCCCGAGCTGAGCAGTCCTTTGGGTTTCCAGGTAGCTACAAAGGTAGCTCTGAAGAAAACAGAGGAACTAGTGAAAAAAGCCTGTTCATGTTCTCCAGGAGTTGAGACAGTCGAGGCTTTTGATCAGTTATCTGATGGTCTGTGTAAAGTGGCTGATTTGGTGAGTTCAAAACCCAGTTATCCAAAAAATATCCATTACAATTACAAAAACATACAGTAAAGTTAAAATGCAAACCACTCAACTGATATATAAGAAATTCTGCTTGGATATTAGAACCTGTCAGTGACGGATTCTAAGCTGCCACGTACTAACCATGGATTGTTCACTGAGGTTTGCATGATTTTTTTTTTTTTTCCGTATCTAGGCAGACTTTGTAAAAGTTGCACATCCAGATCCAGGATTCCGTGAAGCTGCAGAGAGGACATGTGTGGAAATTGGCACAGTTGTGGAGAAGTAAGAGCAACTATATGATTTCATATTCTGCTGTTAACGAAACCACTGTCTTACTCCAGCATATCTTTATTATTTGTAGAGTGTTTTGCTTTCTTTCACAGCTCAAATGCAGACAGTGTTTTGTTTGCTGTTACAGTACCTGTCAAAAGTTTAGGACAATCTACACTTTTTTTCCCCAGATATTTGCCACTTGTTTTAGACGGAAAACAAATTACTTCATTTAGCAGCATGATCATTTCTTTTGATAAAACATATATAAATGTATAGATACTGGTGCACAATTAGTGTGCACTGACTGATTTCTCTAGACATTCAGTTGAACTTCTATTTCTTTCTCACCCTGTGATCCAGTTCATCCCATAGGTTCAATGTAATTTAGGTCAGGTAACTGGGAAGGCATTCCATGAGGATAACACACCAGCTGACTCTTTTCATTTTAAATAAGATATTAAATAAGATAAATAATCAGATATTTTTGGGTCATTGTGTTGTTGCAGGTGAAGTTGGTGTTGAAGTGTAGAATGGTAGCCATAACTTAAATACTGACCTGTATCAATGATGAATCATTGAACTGTTTTTTCATAATTTTTCTTGCAGGGTCTATAGGGTATTTAACCTACATGCATATCAGTTAGCCTGTTCTTCAAACTTGTTGTTAATAGAAACTTAAAAAGTTGTCGTAGATGCATATATTTCCTTTACAGTTTGATGACTATTAAACCTTTGGACCAATATCTGTAGCTTTATACAGTATTTCACAAAACTGAGTACACCCCTCACATTTCTGCAGATATATAATTATACCTTTCCATGAGACAAACACTGAAGAAATGACACTTTTCAGGGGGTTGGCAATGTTCTTATAGCCTCAGCCATGTTCATGTAGAGCAACAATTCTTTTTTTTTTTTTTTTTAATCTTCAGAGAGTTCTTTGCCATGAGGTGCCATATTGAACTTTCAGTGACCAGTATGAGAGTTTGTGAGAGCTGTAATACCAATTTTAACATATCTGCTCCCTATTCACACCAGAGACCTTGTAACACTAATGAGTCACATGACACTGGGGAGGGAAAATATGTAACTGTGCTCAATATGGACATTTTCACAAAGGGGTGTAGTCACTTTTGTTGCCAGTGATTTAGACTATAATGGCTGTATTTTGAGTTATTTTGAGGCAACAATACATTTACACTGTTAAACAAGCTGTACACTGACTACTGTTCATTGTGTCAAAGTGTCATTTCTTCAGTATTGTCCCATGAAAAGATATAATTATATATCTTAAGAAATGTGAGGGGTGTACTCACTTTCATGCAATGCTGTACATGTATATGTTTTTGGTCAAATTAAGTTTTGATACTTTTAAATGACCTCATTTGATGTATATTAACAAAGGAACATGCCTGTCTCAAAAAACAATAGAATACAAAGTCTTTACAAATTTCTGACAGGCAGGATAAATTGTAATTATTTATATTATGAGTCTTACTGTGCTTCTATTTAAAAAAGGAAATTCTTCTTTACATACATTTATTGCTACTGTTAAAAGAATCCTGCCCTTAAACAAAACAGTATATTGGGTTTTTATATTTTTAACAATATTCATATTTTAGGCCTGTATTTAAATGGCCATTATTTGTTTATTTTACACAAAGTTTACAAGATGGCTAGTCAAAATTGCAAAATAAATGCTGATTAAATGATGCTGGGTGGGATAGGGAGTGCTAATACACTGCAGTTAAACCTATGCAACAAAATGTGCACCACAGTACTCCATAATATGCACTGTAATATCACATTTAACAATGGTTTCTGGATGAAGTCAAGTAGCATTTAACAGATATTTGTATTTTGTGTTTGTTTTTTTAGATTAAACACTAATATTGAGTTGTGTAAGAGTCTGAAGAAGTTGCTGGACAACTCTGATGTCGTGGCAAAGCTGGACCCTGACTCAAGGTAAAATTAGTTTTATTGAAATGAAACTTATTTGAGGGATTAATTGATGACACCATATGAAATATATCCGCTCATTTTGTGTTTGGATGATGGTGCAGACCACATCTCTACATACACTTAATTATGCATAAGCATCAACTGGAATTATATTATGACTGTGAGGACTATTTCATCTGACTGAAGCCTTGTTTTCCCTTTGTATGGTTTTCTATTGCTGTTTTGTGCGATAATATTCTTATCTGACTGTGGTGTTGTATCACATGAAGCTTCAGTGATATTTGTCTTTACAGGCGAGTGGCAGAGTTATTCATGTTTGACTTTGAAATCAGTGGAATTCATCTGGATGATGAACTGGTGAGCTGATAATTTGTGATTGTATAGCATGAGTGTATGAGCACAAGTTTTATTGACAATGCACACGGATCAGCATCATTAATAGAGTTCTTCTTTTGCAGAGGAAAAAGGCAGTCGCCCTCCATGTGAAGCTTTTGGACCTAAACAATGACTTTCTGATCGGTTCTCACATGCCAAACAGAATTGCGAGGTCTGCAATTCCTGAACATCTACATCTGCATTTTGCAAGTGAAGGAAGTTTTATTCAGGTTGGAGGATTACATGCAGATTCTCCTGATGACTTGGTATGCACCATCTTTTTTTTGGATCACCACAACATTTCTGTCATTATTCAGCAGGGGGCGCCATTGTCAAACAATCACATGGCTGTCGTTCATGGAAACTGGAAGATCATCTCACTTTTCTTTTTTTTTTCTTTTAGATTTACAATGTTGCAGATATTATCGGTTTAATAAGTATAAAGTAGTAATTAGTTAGCAGGATTTGCTAATTAAAATTTTTCCACTTTCCTTGTTAAAACTATATTTTTGAACTTTATAGTTGATCTGCTCGTAACATATCATTTTACATCAGGAACTTTCTTTGTCTACCACATTCAGGTACGAGAAATTGCATACCGGATATACCTCTATCCGAATGCAGACATAATGGAGTGTCTGGAGGAGCTGCTGAAATGCAGGTACAAACTGGCCAAACTGGTGGGCTATGAGTCTTATGGACACAGAGCGCTGAAGGGCACGATGGCCAAAACACCAGGTTATTGAAGCTCTTTGTTCTTTACTTCACAAATAATATAAGTCACAAGACTCAATACTATACTTCTACGTATAGGACATAGAAAAAAACATTAATTATCATTAAATGATTGATTTGGTATAAATGATATTTTCAGTCTCATTTAAAGATTCAGTGCAAGCCATGAAAAGACATTTTCAAAGCTGCTTTTGTGCTTTTTTTCAGCTAAAGTCACAGTTTTTTTGACATGTTGTAACCTCATTTGTGCTGCTTTTTGCAGAAACAGTGATGAACTTCCTTCAGCTGTTAACAGATAAGCTCTCAGACAGGTACAGAACAAATATGACATGACATGTATCATAAAAGTTCCCAGCAATAAGCAATACCTGTACAATAATTGTATTTCTTGAAATTTTGGGGTGAAAGTGTTAATGTAAGTGATATGATGAGATCTTGACATTTGAGATGTGTCTTCACAGTCAAAAAAACTACAGGTCCATTTATTTTTATATTGTTTTCCTCATGTTTTTGTGTAAGTATATTGATGTGTTTAGGATTAATCTTAAATGTTCAAAAATATGCAAAGGAGATGGATGAGAGACTCTAAATTACCCACAGGTATGAATGTAAGCCTTTTAACCTGGCAGCCTGTCCAGGGTGTGTTTCCCAGCCTTCAGCCAAATGCATGCTGGGATAGGATTTGGCCCCCTTTGACCCTGACTAGATGGGTGCAGACTGGAATGAATGCCTCTAGACAGTTAGCTCAAGTCTTGTTTTTGTGTGTTTTTTTTTTTTTTTTTTTTTAATTTTGCAGAACAGCAAAAGACTTTAAGATGATGAGGGACATGAAGAAAAAACTCAATCCTCGGAATTCTGTGAGTGTTTTGTTTTTTTTTTGTTTGTTTTTTTTTTTTACTTGGAACATGCACTCCTCTACAACAAAACAATTTCAGTGTATCATTATACTTCCATCACTACAGGTATTATTCATATTTAACTAATGTAATATTGTGCAAAAGTCTTAGGCCATGTTTAGCTTTGTTGTGTTTACAGGGTTGAAATAGTCTGTTTTCTTGAGGTACCACGAGGAAACATGTAAGAAGAAAATTTAATATATAATTGGGTGTATGTATATACAGTTGTGGAAAAAATTATTAGACCAAAAACAATGGTTTTGCAATCAAATGAACAAGTCAAATTAAAATGAACAAGAAATTGAAGAAAACAATGGGTGATCTAATTTTTTTTTTCCATAACTCTATGTATACTGTATTTGCACAGCTTTAAAAATCACACGCAAAACTCGGTTCTAAAGGTTGAAGTCACTATTTATTATGACCCCTGACCCCATGACAAGAAGCAACACAAACAGTTAAAAATATCTGACGTGTTGAATGAAGCCTGGTATAAAACATCAGGAAATTAATTCAATAAATCTTATATTGTCAGAATAAAAAAGTTGAAGACATGTTAAGTGCAAAGGGAGGTCACAGTAAATTTGACCGCTTTGGTTTATAGACACTGTTTTGTTTTTCCAGAAATTGCTGTACATACTTCACATATATTCAGATTGGATCTTAATACAGAGACTGAGAAATGCATATGTGTGGACATTATAAGTTTACTAAACCAGCAAATATAAAGGTGGCTTAGATTTTTGTTCTGACTTTCACAAAAAGAAGTTCTAGGAAGATTTCCTTGTACTCTGATTGTTGGTCTGATATCACATGTAGATTACACGTTTTTTGTATTTGTTTCATAGGAGCTCATGCCATGGGATCATCCGTTCCTCAGCGGGGTCTTGCGTGCGGAAAGGTGAGAAATTATTGTCGCATGAAGCTTATTTTCCAGCCTGCCGTCATTCTATAAAGTCACCTTGATCCGTATCTTTGTGCTGACGTTTGTAATTCCATATTCAGCTGTGGTGCAAGTTGTTGTTGAATCCCGGGCTCTTTCTCAGGTATCAGGAGTCACAAAAGGTGTTAAGAGAGATGCATGGGAGTTGTGAAAGTGCTCTGGCATAATCCTTTCTGATTCAGGACCGTACGACATTATCAACCTCCTCTGCCTCAGTCTGTTTTGTTTCTTCCTGTGTATTTTACAGCTTTCCCTCTACTTTAAATGCACACTTATGCCTAGTGTTACTAAACTTGGTGGAAGCCAAATAATAATAAATATGATGTACTTTTTTTCTGTTGAAGATCCAGTTTGTTAAATTAAACTGTTCTGGTCTTTGGTCAGTGTGTTCAACTTCATGACAAATGTTTTACCTCAGTGTTTTTGCCCCATGGCTGACCATCGCCCACAGGGGTATTGTTGTACCTTTGTGCATCAGTGTCAGTGTGATTAACATGGTTACTTTCATGTTGGTACTTAGTGCAGCTAGGGGAACTCTTGGACAAGTTCTTTGGGCTTTGACCTTGATATTAATTTTCAAGGTTAAATCAGTTTTGTCATGTCAGATTTGGATGCAGTGTTGCATTTTTCAGGTCCTTCAGGGTCCATGTGTGGCCATGGGGGCAGATGGGGTATGCTACCACAGATAGTGATACCAATAGGGGAGCAGGGACGTACAGGAGAATAGGTACAGGGCAGCCCTCATTGTTAAAAGGAATAGAGGGTCATTACCACAGTTAACGGTGATCTTGTTTAAGGGTCCGGTGTGTGAGATTTAGGAGGGTCTAACTACAGAAATGGAAGAAATAGAAGGATTTTATCAATGTATAATCACTTAAATATTCAGATATTATATCTACAGAGGGAATATGTTGGTCTTCACTAGGGGTGGGTATTGCCAACAACCTCGCAATATAAAACATATCCCGATACAGGGGGCGCGATACGATATGCATCGCGATATATGTGCATTCCAGTACATGGTATTCAACGCAATATGTGTCCTGATATTTTAGGCCCATATTTCTTACTTTTTTTTTTTTTAATATTTTAAAGAAAACACACACATATATATCCAAATGTTATTTTTTAAATTTTGTTGTAGAGCAACAATTCCACTGTAGTTCATGTAAAACACTGCATTAAGAACTTGGCTGTAGTGCACAAATAAAGATGTCTTTAATAAACTTAAAACATGCAAAGTCAGATGCTGTTTCAGAAACTTGATAAACTAATTCTTTGTTGCATGTGAAATATCGATACTGATGCCTCTGTATCGATCCACGTATTGTGAAGAGGCCTGCGATGATATATCCCTGTATCGATATTTTGAACACACCCCTAGTCTTCACAGATTCCACCATGGTGCACTTTCTAATTAGCTCTTAACAGGTTTTATTGTTAAATGTTATCCATTGGTAATGTGAATGACGTGTATATTATGTGTACATATTAATCAGGGTCAATATCAGCTAAACTAAACAGCCCAGAAAGGACTCAACAAACACTGGCTTGAATGAGAAACATTTTAGTCACAATAACAGGTATTTAGCTAAAGCCTTAACGTCACCACTACATGCCAATAAACATCACACACTGAATCTTTAAAAAAAAAGAAAAGTTGTTCATGATAGCAGCTGTCACAATGAGATATATTTATTAAAAAATATGAATACATGAAACATATACTGCGTATTGACACAGCAGTTAGAATTACTCATTAATTCAGCTGATAAAAATGAAACAATTCAGGATTTAAGATCTTTTATTGTCATTCAACATGTAGTATGATGAAGGAAATTGCGATCCACAGTATCGATAGTGATGAAAACATTTAAATACACATATTTAAAATAGAATAGATTACAATAGTGCAAATAATAAACATAGAAGAGGAGGAGAAATGACTGAAATGATAAGTAATTTATTCCAATATAGGGCTGTCAAATACTGGACAACATTTTGTGTAATTCATGAAAAATCTAAACATTTACAAGTTTATAACTGTGAGCTGTTTTATGTTTTGCTGTTTTTTCATTGTATGCCTTTTTTTACTTAATGAACTGCCTTTTCCCTTCCCAACAGTCACCGGAGAATAATAATGTATCAGAGTAAATGTTCAGTGGAAGATTTGACTTGATATTTATTGCAGACATTATCGATCCCTGGTGCATCCTTTGGATTTAAGCAGGTTTTTTGTGCTTTACTGTGTCAGCGAAAACTCTTAATTCTTTTGAAGAGGAGTGGTTGTCTTCCGGTGGTTTTGGACTCAGCCTGTTAAGAAATTAAATATTTGCTTCAAAAAGCGGTTTTCCAAAAGCTGCTTCTCTTCCTACTAGATTCCACTTTAGACAGAGAAAAGCAGCTGTAAATGTCTTTATGACTAAAACTTCCTTCACTCCCCAGATTTTCTGTCACTCACTTGTATCCTCTTTAGCTCTGCTCTTCTGTCAGCAGCCATTACGGTTGCAGGCTGTGCAGACTCTATTAAAATGAGGTACACAGTGTGTATCTGTGCGGTAATAACACACATGCTGAGGTGTTCTGAGCCATTTTGGTTTTTGTGGTCTCTGTCTAATGTGCTCTAAACCACTGTGAATGCAAGTAGTAATCATATGTGTGTAATGGTCAGAGCATTTTAGGTAACATTTACTGAAATGGAACAAATGATGTAAACAGTACGGTCAATGTTGTTCTTTTAACAGTTTAATCTCGATATAAATGCACTGTCCAGTCAGTAAAAAGGTCGCACACAATATATAATTGGACTGACATGAGTTTTCATTATAGAACGCTTTCGTTGGAACATAGTTTTGATAAAATAATGTAATGCAAGGTTGTTAGTTTTCATCGCTTCATTTTTATTAGCAATAATTGAAAAAAACATTTTTGATAACTGAAATAAATGAAAAGTATAATTAAAATAGAAAACAAAAAGTAACTGAAAGTGTATGGTGCTTACAAAATTAAGTAAAATGTATAAAAATGATGGATAAAATTACCTTCGTTATCGTCTTTGTCACTGCCGGATTGATATGATATTTTCGCACCATATTGCACTTCATGGTCTGTCGCTTGTCGTTTAGAGTCGGCTTCTCGTCCCCACTCTACCTGGCAACATGGGGCTAAAGTTGGGAGAAAGCGACAGAGAGGAAGATAAAAGATATGAAAAAACTAACACTAAAACTAAACACTTAGAAAAATACTTAAACTAACTAGAATGGCACATCTGCCAAGTGCAACACCCCCCCTCTTTGAGCCTTCTGCTTTTCTTTTCTTTTTTTATCTTTATTGGATTTTGATGTATAAACATTCAGTATTAATTTGTGCAGTGTTTGTTTTGAAAGAAAATACATAAACCCCCCCCCCACCCCCACGCCCACCCCATTATATAAACGGAACAGAATATAATTTCGCTGTCTTAGTGTTAAAGAACATTTATGGTCAAACATGATATGAGACAAATTAAAACAACATGAATTGTCAAATACAAATATAAGTGGTACCTTTTTTAAAATGTTCTATTTTATCATACAGTAAATAAACAACACTTTTATGCAGAACAAAAATGATAATACACTAATACAATGAGGCTTCCAGTATTGTTTACATCTCCTGTAAGATTTTCCCAGTATCATTTTTTTTAATAAATCACCAGGTAGTCTTCTGCTTTTTTTGCCGGACGGAGCTAAAACATGTAAATATTCAACTATGCACGTCTGATAACTAGATCCTCTTTGGGCTAAAGCTCACTTTAATGATTGTAACAATGCTTTATTTGTTGTCTTTCTGGTTCTGGTTCTGGCAGGTATAACATAGAGCCCAGTCTGTACAGTCCCTACTTGTCTCTGGGCTCCTGCATGGAGGGGTTGAATAACCTCTTCACTCAGCTGTATGGTGTCTCCCTCCTGTCCGAACCCCCCAGAGCCGGAGAGGTCTGGAGCGACGACGTCCGCAAACTGGTAAATCCTGTCTCCTCTGTTACTGAGGTTGCCCTGTGTCAGTGTCAAGCATGACGTTGAGGTCTGTCCTACATTAACCCAAAGACATTTTACTGCCTTGTGGAAAATATAAACCAGTAAAGCGCTCATTCTCAGACGGCAAAGTTTGAAATGACTTTACTGGTGTTTAATGTGGGTTAAAGTGCGTGTCTCTGTGTGTTTCTAGGCTGTGGTACATGAAACGGAGGGATTACTGGGATACATCTACTGTGATTTTTTCCACCGTGCAGATAAACCTCATCAGGTTTGCATATACACACTCATCTACACATTTTTTTTTCTCCTCGCTTTTTCCACTCTTTTCTTATTCCAGAGCCAGTTTTCAGATCTTTATAGGGCTTTTTAAGAGAAGAATTTTGAACTTGTAAATGCAGGCAAAGTTCTGATGTTACTCATGACTTTAGCTGTGGCTCTGATCCATTTATTTTCCCCAGAAGAACATTCCAATGAACAAACATATGCAACTCCAGGCCCTGAAATTGATGCAGATAAATGGAATATAGTCATTTTAATGGTGCCAATCACACCTGTTTGCTTTTTAAACCAAGTCAAAATGCCAGATGTTGGAAAAAGGTTAATGCAAATGAGTGAAACCTGTTTAATGAAGGTACTTCAATGCAGTTAATTATGTTGAGCAGATGGTACTTCACTGGGGTCTTAATCAGTGTAAGATAAAACAAGACTTTATTTATCTCACCATGCGGAAATTTCAGTTAACAACAGCAACATGCAACAAGCAAATACAGAGAAGAAGACAAATGTGACAAAGGAAATCTGAGAATTAAAAATCAAATATTATTTGTTTACATATTTTCAGGGTTCCCATGCATCCTGGAAAACCTTTAAAATGATTGACCAATTTTCCAGTCATGGAAAACATATGGAAAATGAGATAAATGTCCTGGAAGTTATCCTGGGAAATTATTTATCCTCCCTCTGCCTTGTGACCTTGCATGCCTAAACTGAGATGAAACAAAGGAAGTAGTTTTTCAATGATTTATTGGAAATATGCAAATATGCAGGAGAGAACATAAGAGACAAGAGAAAGTAGAGTTGGGGATTATCCATTTGAGCATTGTAACTCCATTTTGTCAGACTAATGAAGTGTTTAAACGTAACCTGTGGGCGTGTTTGTATTATTCTATCATACATTTGTCATAAGTATTTTTTATAGATAAATTATAGCCATAGTTTGCACATCAAATGTCTGTGTAATAAACTTAGAAACAATCTGGGTGCAATGGAAGTTACAACTGTAAAAACGAATACTTCCAAAGAATGAGGGGGACAGGGGAATGGATTAGTGGATGACACGATAACTTGTCTCTGTAGCAACTGAAAATGTCCTGGAAAATATTTTCAGGGAAAGAGTGGGAACCCTGATTTACATCATACTTGCACATGCACATTGTGTGATATACATTTCTATTTATTTATTCATTCTTTATTTATTTCAAATATGCAACAAGACAAGTAATGTTACTTGGTTCTTTGAAGTAAAATGGGTAATAAGAAGTTGTGGGGAAAAAAAGACAAAACTTATACGCATTCATTACTTTGAAAAGGAGTAGGCGCTGAAATGTTATAGAGTCAAAGAAGCCAGATAATGGTTACAGTTGCTTTCACTGGTATGTACTGACACTAGAGGGATATGCTCTTCTAGATAATGTACTTTTAAGTATTACCTTTAAATGTATCATTAAAATATTTATTTTTAGAATAAAGGAAAGAGACCACAGGATTTACTGTTAAGTTTGTGTGCAAGAAGAACATGAACACTGACATTTCTCTCAAATTGCAAAAGAAATATTGTCATTTAGAATAGTAATTTGCAGACACCTCATAACAAGATTGTTGCAAAGAGAGAACTTTGATATTCATTTCAAACAATAATGTTTTAACTCAGAAGGGAAATCAATATGTGGTGGAATCATCCTGATCGGCAGTGACAGTGTTCACATGTCTTAACTTGCTCTCCACCAGTCTTCACGTTGCTTTTGGGTAATTTATGCCACTCCTGGTGCAAAAATGCAAGCAGCTCAGCTTTGTTTGATGGCTTGTGATCATCTATCTTCCTCCTAAATGACATTGCATAGGTTTTCAGTGGAGCCCATATCTGGACATTTGGACTGTTGGACTGGTCTCTGTAACCGTATAATTCTTTATGCCTCCTGCTCTTCAAAGGACTGTCACTTCACCATTCGCGGCGGCCGCTGGTGCCAGGAAACGGGTCAATACCAGGTGCCGGTGGTGGTGCTGATGCTGAGTCTACCCCTTCCCACTAAGAGCGCCCCCACCCTACTCACTCCAGGCATGATGGAAAACCTCTTTCATGAGATGGGACATGCAATGCATTCTATGCTCGGACGTACTCGCTACCAGCATGTAACAGGTGCAGTGAACATCACACCTAGAAGCAAGGAGTTAGACAGATACTGTAGTCATCCTGTCAATAAGGACACTCATCCATGTCCATGTCTATCGTAATCTAAAAGCAAGATGTTATTTTACCAACAGACCTTTACACCTACTGTTCAAGCTAGCACATGTTATTATTATTATTATTGTATTTTTCATTAATAGTCACTTTCTCTATTATATTATATTATATATTATGGATGGATGATAGATTAACACTACAAGTGACTTAGGTCAGTTTTAAGGCAAGAAAATATTGTCAGTAAAACTATAAATAGCCTACATTTTCTATTGTATAGTTTTTCTTGTCAATAGAATGATTACAACTGCCTCAGTTTGATTAATAAATATATACTATATATCGAACAAACAGCAAATTTAACTTAAACTAAGTGAGTGAGTGAGTGAGTGAGTGTGCGTCTTTGACTCTAAACATTGTCAGTGGGTGGTTCTGTTGGTAATGGCCACTTTGGGAAAAGCTTCAGCGTTTAAGTCATGAATGTAGATTAGAATTGGCCTGTTAAAGTTAATTTCTCTTGACTGTGTAGTGGACTGAGCAGATCAGGCTTCAGACCAGTAGATACGTATAAGGCTAAAGTGGTTCCATACTCCCTCTAGTGGTACATTGTTGTATTACAATTGGTAGAAAGTTATGCCCAAGTCTACATTTTTAAGGAGTCCTATTTATCTAAACCCACTTTTATTATTCTTTGGTTCATTTATTTATGTATGTATTTGAGAACCAGAATGTTTCATAAAGTTTGAATTTGAACCCTCCAAATGCTGCAAAGCTAACTTTATATTCATGCCAGCGAAAATCAAGTAGATTTCTACAACCTGTTTTAATTCCTGCTTATTTTGTTGCAGCTATAACTAGTTACGTAACAACATTTGCACACATAAGGTCCAGACTTCAGATGAACATTTCTCAGAGTACGACATAATTGTTTATCAGCAGCAGTGGTTGGAGTAAAAACTGAAAATATGTCCAAACTTTGAGCCGATTACCTAAAATTTTTTTGTTGGTTGAACAGGACAGAGCAGCACAGCACAGCCAACAATGTGAAGGGGGCGGGGCGTGAAATGGCTTATGCATTTAAAGGGCCAGCGCTCAGAACCACCTGTCTGGTGTCATTAGTCAGAAATAGTGTTAAAGATGGACCTGTGGAGTTGAACTAATGAAGAATTCAGACCCAAGCAGAGCATTTACAGATTATGTAGACCACAGGGAAATGTTTGAAAATGTATAATTCCTTTAAAAAAAAAAAAAAGCAAAATATCACTCCTTTAACACTTACATGATTTTTATCTATTAAGTAGCAAAATTATACGTACTGCCTCCTTGAACTTGTACAAGGGTTCAGGCATGTAATACGGGTTCAGCAACATGGAATGTGGTCAACATCTGTGCTTCTGCATCTGAAAATGATGACTGCGCACTTCCAAACATCACAAGGCATAATTATGCTCTTGAATTGAAAATAAGCAATTAATCCCCCGAAGGATAATCCCCAGGTGAATTTTGGATTACTTCTGAGTATCAAAGCTGTCATTTGATACTGTTTTACTCATCAGATACATCACCCAGTAATGTTAGATGCCAAAAGTATACTGTATAATTCGGTGTAATTACAGTATCAGTTAATCAAAGGATTATGTGTGGTACTGCAACTTGAGGCCATTTTTTTTAGTGGACACTGTGTTTACACCTGTTTAGACGCACTACTTACTCAGTGAGTTTAATGTTGCGTTATGAGTGACTTCATGTTCTTTTTTTTCCACTCATACAAATATATTTTAATAACAGCGTTCTTCATGTTACACTTGAGGATATTCAGAAAAAAATGAGAGGCAGGAAACACCAGATAACTTTGATACAATCATTGTATTTTAGAATAACAAGTGGTGCCAGTTGCAACAGACCACGCCCCTCACACATATTATAGCTTATTTTGGCATCAATCCAGCTGATGTCATCACGTCTATGCATGTGCTGATGTCAGCGTATCAGTTACCTCTATAGATCTATGAATCGACATGTCACGCCCCTCCCCTCAGTACCCATCCATCATGTGCTTTGGGTCCTGTGCTTAAAGGGGTCTTTTTTTTTTTTATTTTTTTTATTTTTTTTTACCAATATCACACTGCATCCCTTCAAGGATGCAGTGTGATGTTTGTCTCTCCTCTAACCCTGGTGTTTTCATTTTTGTTCTTTTGCTTCTGATGACATGGAGCGCGGGCCAACATGTGAATCGTCAAGTGTAACCGGACCCGTGTTACCATTTAATGTCTTGATGTTTTATGTAATCGTGGACGGTTTGTAACTGGAAGCGATTTCCCTTGCTCTGAAACATGTGCCGAGACAAATAAATAAAGATTCTTGATATATGTATGTGCCAAGTTTGAAGTAAATTGAAATAAAATGTATGTTTTTATAAATATTTGAAATTCCGTCCATTATAAGTAATTAAAATTAATAAAACATTTTAACTTTGACTTAGTTTTTCTAAAATGTAACCACATCTCTTATGGGTCACTGACAGTCTATAAACACAATTTGGTACGAGTTCAAAAGTTTTGCTGCTACAAACAAACAAAGACACAAACAAATGGAACCAAAAACAATACTCTTTGGCTTCCCTTGGGAGTGTGTGTGTGTGTGTGTGTGTGTGGGGGGGGGGGTGGTAATAAAAACCTGGTTTTATCAGTGAACTGTGTCACACTCAAGTCATCTGAAGCACCTCAGTCAATGACAAAAGTAGGTTAAAAATCTCCTCATTTCACCCAGGATGAAAGCAGAGAGCTCTGACTGCCTGTGATTGAATTTTTTGGTTTTATATCTGAGCTCTTCTGTGTTTCCTCCAGGAACCAGATGTGCGACCGACTTTGCTGAAGTCCCTTCGATCCTCATGGAGTACTTTGCCACGGACTACCGCGTCATAAGTCAGTTTGCACGCCATTATGAAACTGGCCAGGTACACATAATACTCCAACATTGTGTTTCATTTCAGTTCACCAGTATGAAGAATTTACTCAAAAAGCATAAACTCAATATATAAAAAGAGGATTAACACAAGCACCATAAAATTGTAACTATGCTCCATATGTATTAATCCTAAAAGGCCTTTTTTTTTATGTAGCTGTGATGTTATTTCGGTAGGTGTTGAGACAGGTTTAATGTGTTTTTAATGTTTCCATTGTTGTCTTCTCAGCCTCTCCCAGAGAGTATGGTGGCTCGTCTGTGTGAGTCAAAGAAGGTGTGTGGAGCTGCAGACACACAGTTGCAGGTACAATAACCATCCTCTCACTCATTACTTATGAAATATAGATCATATTAAATACTTATAAACATACTATAACTTAGAGAACTGAACTACTGCATTAAATTGCTTTGACTTTGTGGTTGTATTTCATTGAAAAGTCAGTATGTAGCCTAATGTCAAACACCACAAAATCTGCCACGAGTTGTGACTATGTGCCACGTTCGGCGTCTGCTGTTGTTTTAATGACTGTTCAAGTAAGAAAAACAATAAGAGAAAAAATGGGTAAAAAAAAAAACAAACCAAAGAAGAGCCACAAAGCTTATAAATAATGGGCCTTTACTCTACACGTATAGCTGATTACATTATGTGCTTTTTTTTTTTTTTTTTTTTTTACTGTTTTGGAGCAGGTCTTCTATGCTGTCTTGGACCAGCTCTACCACAGCGCACCTCAAAACCGCTCCACAACTGAAATCCTTAAAGAAATGCAGCAGAAGTTCTACGGGTTGCCTTACACGCCCAATACGGTACATATTCTAGTTTTCACAGACTAACCCTGACTTTTGCTCATTTCTTTTAAATGCTGTTCCTTTAGATCAGTTCCAGTTTTTAAGTTTGATGATAATTCAGAGAAAGTTTTGTGCCGAACGCCCCCCCCCCCCCCACACACACACACACACACACACACACCTTTTTCTCCCTTGTCACTAATCACTACAAACTACACAAACCTGACTGAGCCTTTTTAGTTTTTCCCCTTTTCTTTTTTTTCCCCCTGCTCACTCTCTCCCATTTTTCTCTGGGTTATATCTTTTATCCAGGCACAGCACCGTTTACAGGATTAAAGCCTTTTTTGAAGCCCTGGTAAAATAACAAAGCAGAGGCATACTTTGAATGAGCTCTCCCTGGGGGAAATATTTGAAACTCTTCATCCCCGTCCTCTAATGAAAAAAAGCTCACTATTTCCCCCACTTTTGCAGCTGTGGGCGAGGGGATGAGGCCAAGAGGGAGAAGGGAATCAAAAACACAGTCATAATTTAGGCAGGAATGGCCTTCATAGAGCATTAACTCTGGGCTATAATTATGTGGGGTGCCATCAGGAATACAGATTACAGAAGTGCTGTATATTCTCCCAGCCGTCGGAGTCCTCCCACTGTTCTGCTTTTGAGCTGCCTCTCCAGAGGTTGTGGTTTATGTTATATACGTAGTTTCCCACTGTCGGAGTCATTCCTCTTCAACTTCTCAATCCCCACTGAAAGCTCTAACAGACACTTTGCCTCCGTGCACAGTAAACCACAGCCGGATCGGTTTCCTCACTTGAACTCCTCTGTAACTGAAGATGACTGCGGGGCCTGGGCTTTGAGAATAGGATCATCACTGGTTCAGAGCAAGCGAAAACAGATTTGTTTAGAAAAATTAAACACAAAATCTACTTAAACTTGTTTTTTTGGAAATTCACCCAGTGTTTCTCTTTTCTCACTCTCCACCCCGCCTCTTGGAAACACAGCTCGGGGAAAAGTTTCCATTGTAAAGCAGACACTTGAGTGGCTAATAGGTTACTGAGAGCCACAGATTATAAACATTAGGGTGATGCTGACATGTGTATAGTTTATAGAGCAGGGCTATCATTTCCCGCTGTGTGCAGAGAGTGAAGATCAGCTGTGTGTAACACAGACCACATGGTCACCCTTGAGCCGAAAATAATATTTGGAAATAAATGGCAGAAAGCGGGACATTCTGCTCGCTGTGTTGACATTTTCTTAATCTGCGATTCTTGGCACGAATGCTTTACAACCATGTGTTTGTTCCTCTTTTCAATGCAAGCGGAGTCCTTTATAATCTACCTTACCCTATTAAAATGTGGAGTTCAACTTTACCTTATGAACAGGCCAGAAAGTTGAGTTTGGAAAGGCCAAAATATGCCTTTGTTACGTCCAGCAAGACTAGAGCAAAAAGCCGGCGCTGACTTTGTCTCCATTGTGTATAAGGATCAAAAGGATGTCTCGCTGACATGTAACCCACTTACGCTCTCACACAAAAACTTAGCATAAATCATTTCATGCACAGCAAAGGGATTGGACACAAAGGGAAGTCTGAAAATCATTTTCATGGCATGTTGTGACGAGTGTTTAATGATTCGTGTCAGAAACTCGCATTGAAATGATGCTAAACAAGCATTTGTTTCAACAACCATAACTCCTTTCATTTTTATTTGAAAATTCAACTGATGTCTTAGAAAAGGACAGTCCTGCTTTAAGTTAACACTTTTTTTTGACCTGTCTCTTTTTTGTTTGAAATTATTTAGTTTTGATGCATCAACTGAAATTGGACATTAGTGATTTTTTTTTTTTTTTTTTTGTGAGCATATTCTATATTTGTCCTTTCTTTCGTGAGTCTTTTAACTGCTAAAACAGACTTCTAACCCAAATGCCCCGAGGCTCTGTATCACTGTTGTATTCAGCTGACAGAGCAAACTCTTTAGCTTGGCTGTGGTTTTCTAAGCCAACACTGAGCCAAGGATATATAACCTTATTAAAGTCACTACACCCCAGAAGAGTCTTGTCAAGTCAACACTTTGTAGCTTTAATCTTTTTAACGCCAAAAGACCACGCACATGACAACACAGCAGCCTATTCTATCCCCTAATGTAAATATTTATTTCACATTTTAAAAGTATTTCAATATTTCCTTAAGTAATATAATGTCTAATTAGAAGGCTTTGTTGTGATGCTGTTCCTTGGTTCTTGGGAATGAGCTTTGTGTCATTTTTTAATGTGGTCTGTTTTTCAGTGCAGGATTTTATAACAGCTGTATAAAGCATATACATATGATATATTTGATTTATGAACAGCTGACAGTAGTTTTTACTACCATGTTTGAAGTCTTTGCCACCTCCTCTATATATCTCAATAAAAAGTCAAGGTTTTCTCCTTCATTGAAGCACACTCAGATGAGATTGTGCCAAATAAATAAATTAACATTCAGTGAAAGGTCATCTTTGTACACACAAGTACATATGTTAGTGCTTTGTAATTTAGATCCCCTGGTTCAAACATTTCAGTTTCCAATGGAGTGTAAATCATTAACTGAGTTTTATTTGGAGGTGGAGGGAGGCGTCTGCCGTCTGTTTTGGTTTGTTAACTGCAGCAGCTGCTGTCTTTTCTAACTAGTGGGATGTTTGAATGTTTGCCAGCTGAATTCCCCCAGAGTCCCCGTTTGCAGAGATCATAAAAGAGCTCATCTTTATAGATATGGAGAAGGGGCCCCTGCAGGCAACGACAGGGAGAAGAGAAAAGAAAAGAAGGGGGCTTTCTACCATTCAGGAATTTCCGTATTTTGTCCTTTGAGGGATGAGCTCTCAGGTTGTGATTGTATGGTTTGTTATAAACGATTGTTAGGGGAAAGCTGTGTTTACCCCACCAGTATAATGACACCAACAAAGACAATGAGACACACTTCAAAGACGAAACGAGTATCACCCATAAATAGTACTGTGGTCTTCTTTTTAAACATTGGTCTAGACACGGTTCCCATAAAATAATTACAACTCTGCTTAATAGGAGTTTTCAGTGCTTCAGTTTTTCCTTTTTCTATATGTATACATTTTCATGCCTAAGTTGACAGCTGCAGCCACATTTTCTGAGGTTTTCTTAACAGATTAATGAGGAGAAACATTTAATCCATCAGTCATTCCACACAAAAACAATGCGGTAATGAAAAAAAAGTTTTAGGACACCTTTACAATCTCAAATATCATGAAATATTTGTGGGGGAAAAATCTGTGGTTGTATTGGAGAGACACAAACAAATGGAATTTTCTTTTTTTGGTTTATTGTTAACAAGAAAATAATAATAAACTGATATTCTAATTCCTGTTTCAGTTTCAACATGTCATACCCTGGAAGTGTTTCATTAATTTGTAGAATCATTCAGTTTGTGAAGGCAAGAAATCATGCAGGTTTGAAGAATGGGTGCATAAATAGCATATAAAGTACACAAAGCCTCCAGGCCTCAAATACTGTTGTCAGTTTCATAAGACAAACAGTTCCTTTTCTTTTTTTAGACTGAACCGACTGAAGT
>JAPSES010000144.1:6027003-6044611 GCA_029822895.1 Maxillicosta whitleyi | reverse complement strand
ACTGACCCATGGAAGGATCAGAACTATTGGTGCAGTTAAATCCACTGAATGTCTCCTGGAATCAAAACCAAAGGTGATGCAGTGAAATATTGCATGTGTGACTACTTTTTTTTTTTTTTTTTTGGCTGGGCAGTGTATATTTCTAGATGTAAAGGTGGTGTGAGTTCACACATGACAGTGAAGCAAAGTGTTGATGTCTTGACAGAGAAGCTCCACATCACAAGGTCTGCTCACAGTTTGCATCTGTTTCAACAGATTCACATGGTAATTATCAGCTGAGCTCAGGCTGCTCCCTTTAACACTGTCCTTGCTTGTCTAGTATGGATACTGTACGAGACCCAAGGCAGCCGTGGAGGAGCGGCTTCAAGCGGCTTTTGAGGTGAGAACACACCATCAGAGAGAGTCAGGGTGATCCACACAGAGCTGCATCACAGGAGTTTCACTGGATATGACAACTACTGTCATCTTAGATTGTTTTATTAACGTTTAATGTATGTCTATTGTAACCGTAGGCAACACATGTCAGTACAGAAACACTTTAAACAATCTGCATGTTAATAAGGGGATTTCTTACATTTCACTGTTAAATAAACAGACCTTGGTGATGTCATCAGGGTTAGATCGTGTCAGGTCTTGGATCCTTGAAGTGTCTTCCCTTAAATTGCCTAACCTAAGAATTTCATTTTATTCTAGTACATCTATAGTGGTGATGCCCAAGTACAAGGAGAACATGGTGCCTTTGCAATCGTAGCACAACTTTAGTTTTATCAGATATATTTAAATTAGCAAAAGCATATTCTATGTCTAAAAAAATTCTGACCAGACTTATGCACAGCATGAAAAGATTAACTTGTGCGTGTACAATTATATCATCAGCGTACAAGTTAATCTGTGTACTAGTCACAGCACGTGGAATACTAATATAAAGAGAATGATGGGGCCAAGTATTGAGCCCTGTGGGGTGCCTAATGACATACAGAAAGAGATTGAGATCTAATTTTACATGCTGCATCCTGTGTGATTGACAGTCACAGAATCTAATTATGAGTGTTGACAAACCCTGGAGGTCCTTGGTCAGTTTATAATAATGCAGAATAATGTTGTGTATTATGTAAATAAGTATTTTTGCAACAGCAGTAACGTAACTAACTTGAATGAAAGATGGACAAAATATGATATCCAATAATGGATGTATTTGCATAAAGTGTTTTAGGAATGAGCTGTTTATACATATAAAAGGACCATGTTCATCTCTGTTTCTACTTTTTGTTTAGTTTTTTAGCAGATGGCATGAGGTGCATTACTCTCCTCTTTATGAAAAGGCTTAGAATGGATAAATCAATCACTGGGTTTGTTGATGAGTAATGTTTTTTTATGAGGAGGATATTCAGTGGATTACAATCTGCAACTCCACCACTAAATATTGCACACAAACCCTCAAACCATTTCTCTGATTCTCTGAATACCAATTAACATGGATGGAATAAGTGACTGCAGTTGAACTCATTCACGTTTATTTACAAACATGTAAAATGACATCATGTGGAAGTGACCGTTCATGACCATGAACTCTAAAACTGGGGGAGGAAAGCCAAACATATCGTCAGTCATGTCTATGTTACAAAAATATTGACCTATATACTATTTTACATTATCTACAACACATTTACCATTTAAAAAACATTCCTCTGTATCAAGATTGTCTTCAATGTGCAACATTATAAGCTTAACATTTTTCTTCACACGTCAAATTTTACAACCTTTACACACAAAAGCTTCATCATACCATCTGCTAGTTCAGTGGTACAGTTTATGTTCTCCTACATGTGAAGATGCAAGACATTCTCAAGGCAGAGCAGAGGCCCACGCTGATTCACTTTACTCCACAGTAGTAAGTCAATGCTCCTTGAACTTCATTCAATTTCACCTTCTGGTCCAGCGAGTTCACAATCTGTGTGTTGTCTGCGTTTGTCTCTGTGCGTTAGTCCTCGTGCACGGCTTCTGCTCACAGTGGATTTATTTGCATGTATGTACATATTCCATTTGGACCCTGTGGCGAGGGGCTCTGAGGTCGCCGGTAGGCATTTCAAAGGCGCGGTGCGACTTGACATTGGCCGCTGCGATCCCTGTGTGAGCGTGTTGGGTGGGTGGAGGGGGGGGACAAGAGAGTAATCTGAAACGGGATCTGACCGCTGCTGTTGGTGGTTCAAGGGTGGAACACGAGCCAAAGACATCCATGTCATCCTGGAAAGAGAGCAGGAAGAGGAACCCGGGTACAGATTAGTAACGTATCTACCCAGAGCCAGCCAGGGCCGACTTAAAACAGGACAGCGTCGTCTACATCAAAGGACTGCTGCTATCTCTTGTTTCTGTTACAGCTGCTCTTCTTGGATACACACTGACAGAAAGCCCAGTGCTTACAGAGGAAGCATGTGGAGCTCAGGGCAATGCTGTTTGGGTTGTTTATTGTTTATTCTGGTGTGTAGCTTGTTTTTCTTGTTGGTAATTTAGTTTTCTTACTGCTGATTATTATTATCATTATTATATCGTCATGATTATTATTGATGTCACCTTATAACTTTAATCCTGGGAATATGAATATACACACACAACATAATTAGTTATTTTTTTATTATTATTATTAATTATTATTACCACCTTGCTACTTGTTTCAAGTAATACTTTATAATGTGTAATTGTCATTTTCTATACTGTATTTTGCAGTTACTCTTTTGCTATGTTCTTGAAGTATTTCTTGTGTGTATATCTGATGTTGTGCTTCTAGTGAAACCTCAGTGTCCTGAGGGTTCTGCACAAATGATTAATAAATAAAATAAATAATATAAACTTTAATTGTCATGTACCATTTTTTATTTCATGTTCACTCTATTGTGGATGAGATTACATTTTTCTTTTTGAGACTCAGCTGGAAAAAAAAAAAAAACATAAGGTTTTCCTCTGAAGCAGCCTATGTGAGATGCCAAATGAACAAAATGAAACATTCATGAGGGAATCCAATCGATATCCTCTGTAAGAATTACCCCATAGTGTACTTAAGACTGAAATAGGAGAAGTACTGCAAAGAACTGAAGACATTTTTGTGCTTCTGTAGACATATTTTTGTGGCTGCTTGCTCGACAAACGGTCACCTCACCTTCCTGAGTCACTGGGTGCTGCTTGGGAAGTTGTGCATCCGTCACAGCTTCACTGTAGCTCCGTGTGGTCCTGTCCGGTAACTCCTCCTTTGGCCTCGTCTCCCACATCCTCCTCTTGTCCTTCCACCTCTCGACTTTCTGCAGGGTCTTGATAGAACTGAGGGACCCTCAAACACTCGCTGGGTTCCGAGTTCCTCCTCACCTCTCTGGTCTCTTCCGGCTGCATCGGACTGCACTCGTCCTCCTGGTTTGTATTCCTGGAAAACAGAATAGACACAGCTGTGTTACTGCCATGAACTTCTTTTCACAGCCACACCCTATGGTGGTGTTTTCCTTTTATGCAATATCCCTGTTGATTCTCAACCCTTCAAAGACTCCAGTTAACTACATTTAATTATGTCTCAAGCATTCTGAATAAAAGCAAAAATGAGAACGCTGGCCTGGAGGCAATGAGGCAGTGTTTCATTGTGTATCTGCCCGCTGTTCAGGTTTCCAGGAGGTGAAACAAACACTAGTTACTGTGTGTGACGCTCCTTAATGTTTAGGATTTCTACAGTCAACATGCAGTACATTCCTGACTTCATGTGTTTGTATTAAGTGTAATGTTCTGTGCATCAATTTATTTACATTGCAGAGGAATGTGAGTGTTTATACACTGTGTGCGGTTTTATTTTTTCTGCTGTGTGTTGCATGTTCAGTTAGGCAATAGCTAGCTGTACAGGTACAGATCCTGTTCAACGCAGTGGGAAGACTGTTACAAGACTTTACAGTGGTTTTGACTGGGGCCGTTCTCCTCACCCATTACTGAGGCTTGTGTGAGACTGGAGGGGGCTGTTATCCCGGCTTCGGCCCAGACTGCAGCTTTCATCACAACACAGAGACGGGATCAGGTGGACTGGACCTGGACACACAGACCAGATTTGTGTGAGACATTATGAGAGGATGAAGCAGCTTGTCTGAACATGAAGGTATTTAATTGATGAGTTGTTTTTTTGTTGTTGTTGTTCTTGTTTTTTCTTTGTGTGTTTTGCTGCTGTTGTTTATGTTATTGTGTTTTCATCTGTGTTGCCTTCAAGGATTTCTATATGTATGCATGTACTTACTTTTCTGGTTTGTTAATATGGGGGTGTGTGTGTATGTATGTATATATGTGAGGTTAATTACTTACAAAAGATCTAAAGGATTTGACTTTTTATATATTGATATGAAGCTAAGGTTGTGTGGGAAGGGGTGGGATTAAATAAGTTCTACTTCCTCCCACTCCTTTTCAGATGTGCAAATGAATGTATATGTATAATTTTTTTTGTCTTTACTTGTCTTGTAGCACATTTGAAATATATAAATAAATAATGAGTAAAATCTCTTCATTCGGAGCCTACCACAGGTGTGTCCGGGGCCCAGGTGACACTGGCAGCAGGGCCTCTGGGGGAAGTCATGAAGCCAACGAGGGTCTAGGCAGGACAGCTCGGCCCCGCTGTACGGACAGTCCTGAGACCTCAGAGAGGCGGCTGAGGACACGTAAGAGACAGACGGTCACGTCAAGTACATGAATGTACCGTTTTAAACCCAAATGAAGCTCTAATACCTCCTTGTGCATGTTTTCTCTAAGTCACGAGCACTATTTGCTCTTATCTTTCTTTTATTCTTCTGATTATGTCTGTCAAATCACAACCTGACAGGATGACTTTTAGCCAATCACTTCCACTAAGTGCATTCAGCTGGCATTCTCTAACCCGTTTGCTTTCCAACTTCCTCAAAAGTTCCCCCACTTGTGAAGTCCTCTCATCCTCCAGCTCCGTCACTCGTCACCACCAGTGTCTCGGCTGCAGGGGAGTTTTCAGCATAACTTCAGCAGCTAATTCATACCATCACCTCCCATGGAAATCTACTTCCTGTGCCAGACTCTGCCTCTTTTGTTTGCACCGACTTCAGTCTTCACTCACTCTTCTTCATTTCACTTTAAGTATCTCCTAAAAGAGATAATAATGCTGCACCTCTGAGAACACTCGTTGCCATCAGGTAAACTGCTGGAGTCTGATTAAACTCACAGGCTCTCTTATTTCACAAACCTCTTCTCTATTATGCTGCTTAAAATTCCAATGTATAATTCCACAACAACACAGCGCTGTTAGTGTTTTATTGCAGCTCGACTGAAGGGTGTGGTGCATGTTTGATTCTAAAAACAAACAAATGAACTCATGATTTCAGTATTACAATGAGAAGAACACCTAGGTAACCTTCGTCGTGTTTTAGGTGTGCTTACCACAGAAACGTGATGTCATCAATTCATCGCCTCGGGATGTTTCACATGTTTCACTCAAACAGTTTTGGCCTAAAAATGCCGCTCATTATACAAGTTCCCACAAATATGTAACATCGGGGTTTGGTAAACACAGGAGAACACCACTGACAGGTGTGATGGATGGTACGTATATAGCACACTGTGGGCTTTATCTTAATAAAAGTACAAATTGTTCTGGAAAAATCATTGGTTATGCGTTGAAATATTAACCCCTGTAGAAGGGGGTCAAAGTTCAGAGTTTACTGTAAAAAAAAAAAAACATGCGACTCTGACCCTGAGAAATCAAAATACAGGGTTTTTGCTATGTAATGTAACTAATTACTTTTAACTTGTATCATTTTATGCTACTTGATGCTTCTACTTGACTAGATTCAGATTGTACAGGCTTAGTTAAGAGTTACTTTAAAGATTTGACTCCTCAATACAGATAATAAAACACACTTTTTAAAGACAACATAGTGTTCAACATTTACTTTATATATAACAGTGTTCACATTTCAGTTACACCAAATACTTATTTTTCCCTCTTAATGTGTCACACTGCTTCATTTCAATAAATGTTCAAATTATCCAGTTTGTCTCCAAAATATATGAGTTTAGAGAATAGTCCAAACACTGACAGTGTATTTGTGAACCAGATCTTATCAACTGAGTTCTCATATTTACCTGCCCCCCCTTTATAGAACTGGATATAAAGTAATGCTGGAAAATATATTAAATTAATCAGATTAATTGAAGTTTGCTTAAATTGTAAAATGGAGATCATTCCTCTGGAGACTTTTCAAAATGCAACCTGTTTGTATCTTGTGATATATTAAGTGTGAATGTGTTTTACAGTCATTTATGGTATATATGTGTTCAGATCATGTGGTCGGTAAAGAATTACAATTGATTTTCATCACTCAGGTCAAATATAATCCAGCTCTACCTCCAGCATCTACACCAGT
The DNA here is from genome assembly GCA_029822895.1 of Maxillicosta whitleyi. Taxonomy (NCBI): domain Eukaryota; kingdom Metazoa; phylum Chordata; class Actinopteri; order Perciformes; family Neosebastidae; genus Maxillicosta; species Maxillicosta whitleyi. The sequence goes on along the minus strand of JAPSES010000144.1, from coordinate 6,038,207 downwards.
AACATGCAGCTCTAAGACACAAGATTCAGTATTAATCTAATGATGACAAACACCATAACCAGTATTTTTTTTTTAATGCTTTAACTACACCTACTGCTGCACTTGTACTTAACATGAAATAAGGAAGACTATGTAGGTTAAGTATTTTTACTTGAGTAAAAAATGTGAATACCTCCTCCACTGCTGAATTCTCTTCTGCCTTGCAGCATTAGCCTCAGGACTACATACTATCCTTTACCTAATGCTGTGTTTCATGTAACACAAGGTTCCTCAAACTGTGGGGTGGGGGCTTGCCAGGGGGGTCATGGGATTACCCCTGGGTGTTTTTTTTTTCTTCTTCAGGTTAGAACATGTAGCAGGTGGAACTAATGTTTTAGCGTTGGAGCACCCTGGACTCATTTTAGGAATGTACAACAAACAAATCTACTGCTATGGTGATCTGACAAGAGTTCAAGACAAGTTTGGAAACTGGACAAGGATTTGATTGGAAAAGAAAGGTGTGCGATGTTTGCAGTTTAATGTTCTGAGATGTGAACAGGCTCATAGTCACCACTGATATTGTTAAAAAGGTTCACCTTTGTTCCCAAAATGTGTTTGTTGTTTTAAAAAAAAACATTACTTTATAGTCATAGTTGTAAGATAATTGCACATTTTCTATTTCTATTTGGAAATATATCATCTCAGGGAGGAGACTTGTATTATTCAAGCTAAGTTATTTTTAACTTGCATCACAAATTATTCAAGGAAAAGCAAAACATATTGTTAAAAGTTACATTTGCACCGACAGAAGAAGACTGAGAACCACTGATATAACCCATTTCTCTATGAGTTACAGACAGAGTATACTTTTGCTGTATGGAAGCGTAGTACATTGGGTACATGGTAAAAAAAAACATCAGTGACAATCTGTGAAATGTCCTTCCATCTCTCGTTGGCTCAAAGACATCATGTTTTTTCTTAAACTTAAAAAATTAAAGTCACTTTCAGAGGATTCACTGACAAATTTTTCCACAAATGACAACCGTCATTGAGGTACTGCCTGATTGAATGTGTGCCTGTTGTTGTACCTTATAATACATAAGTAACCATTACTTTATATTGGTCTGGATGAGCTGAGGTGGGGCTGGACTGGATGTGGGGGGGTGTTATTTGTTAATTTTTTTATACTTTATATAAAGTGCTCTTTCATTTGTTTTTGTATGTTCATATAAATGTAGATAAGTGTCTATACAAATGTGTTTATACTTAAAAAAAAAAAAAAAAAGGAGTAATTTCGTCATTGGAAATGTTCTATTATTCTTCAATAATAATAAAAAAAAACATCAGTGACTCACCACTCGGCTTCTTCTCCAGTAGTTGTCTCTTGCAGTAGATGACGCATAGGACCAGCAGAGCCAGCAGGACGGTGGCCAGAGCGCTGCAGATGACCGCGGCCAGAGCCATGTCCCGTGGACTGGTCACCACCGAGGGCAGTGGCACCAGGTTGACACGGCCACTACCTGCAGAGAAGGCCGGAGGGAGTAAAGGTGAGTACTGGTACAACAGCTGCTCAACAGGTTGTGAAATTCTTCTCAGACTGGCTGCAGAACAGAAAGCCTTTTGCAACAGATGTGGTGATTACGATCATTTGCAGCAAAGGATGACGGATCAGTTGGTCTTTTATGACTTGCATTGATAAACTAAACACAATACACTGTTGCACATGAAGCCAGAATAATATTATTATTATTATTATTTTTTTTTTAATATTATTATTATTATAATATTAGTACATTTTCTCATGAAATGAATCTGGATACAAAGGCTGTAACTGGGACTCAGTGTATGTTTTCATAGCACCTGATCAAATATTACGGATGTGTATAAACAAAAATAAACGGAGATATGTGACTGTAAACAAAATTATTATGGACAAATAACTAAAAACAATGGCTGTAATTCATACATACAAGGTAGCTACAGTAGTTTTTTATGGGTCCCGCTTTTTGTTTTGTTTTTTAGGTCCCATCTTTGTTTGTTTTATGGGTCCTGTTTTTTACTTTGTGCTTTAAAATGTCATTGTATTTATTTGCAATTACAATAATAATAATAAGGATTAAAATTAATCAGTAAAATGAACACATAAGAATAAAACATAGAGGCTAAAAGGCACATTTTGCTGATAAAAGATATTTTTTGCCCATATATGGTTTTGAATGTATAAATTAAACATTGTAGTGAAGTATTTAGACTGCGTTGCATTAGCACTTCTACTTACTTATTTCTTCACCTTTTTTTTAGCACCATAAACTTGATTACTATCTGCATATATCATTATGATGCCATTCATAATTTCATACGGTTGAACACTCCATAGCCGGTGAGGAACAAATAAAGTAAGACAAATGATTCCTTTGCGCCTAGAGCTAGTTATCTGGAGGCTGAAGTCTAATGAAACAAGCAGGAGTTCAAAGAGAAAACGTCTGCAATGTCTTTGTCGTGTTCCCTGCAGAGGATGATTTACAGACGCCTCCTGCCCCTGCCCTTGGACGTCATCGTGCTACTCACTCTGACATCAAGAGGCTGACATGCTCCATTCTCAAACAGGTCACACACATTTACTTTTGCGAGTGATGGAAGGAAAGAAAAACACGTTGGAGTGGCATTGGGTGAGTTTTCACACTTCTGTGTGTCATTGCGTCTGCGGTGTTGAGTTGTGTGCACATGTGCTGTTTTGGTTATTTAGATGCTGTTACGACTGTCAGGCTGCCCGACGGCAAACGTGACGTCACCGTTCGCCCCGCCCTCAAGACCCTTTGCACACACTGTCATGTTAAGACTTTTGGCCTCAAGAATGCAGCTCATTATACAAGTTCCCACAAATACAGAGCATCGGGGTTTAATACGGCTTACAGCAAGAGATGACTACGTACGACAGATGAACTGGCTCTGTGTTTTTATAAAATTGGCTTCTGGTAGGTGTAATTATCCATTTAGTCATTCATCAGAGATCAAGATTCAATCCCAGATCCAAATGTAAACTAAAGAGTAGCAAAATTCAAAACATATGACTGGAACTTTCAATCACACTCGAACTGAATGGCATTTCTGGAACAAGTACCGACACGAGGCAAAATAAAAGTTCCACAATTTGCGATCAACTTATTCACAGAGCTGAGGACGTATTAGTCGCTGTTACCATAGATAGAATTTTTATTAGGTCTAGATGAAGTTGCTGACATGTGAGTCAACTCGGAGAAACGATCGAAGATATTTTGCTTGTTGATGAGTAACAGCTTTTATAATGAAACCACGGTGTTCCATCTGTGTTGTCCTGCTTGTATTCTTACATTTTACCATCATGTTGCATCACCTAATGTTATTATTCCTACGAGGCTTCTTAGCAACAAAATAACTCAAGTGAGGTGAAGGTTTTCTGCAGTGAGAAAACATTATTATTGTCTCTGAGTGAAGTATTCTGAACATTTAATGCTCTGGTTTGAGCTGAGTTATGAACGTTTTCCTGCATCTTCCCATCCTGGTATGATAAATGGCATCTGTGGTGTGAACGGACTGCCTTAAACTCTGAAAAGAGTCAGCGTGCAGCATGAGCGAGGATGTTTGGAGTTAAAAGAAGGGGTACTGAAGTTATCTGAGGTGCAGACATTTGTCACATTCATGTTTCTTTGTCTTTGCCTTATTACACACAGTAGCGAACTGAAAAAACCTTAAAGTAACTCATAAAAGTGTCATCCTATTGTTTGCTTCTAGTTGGTTCTGCGTAACTCTTTTTTGGCTCCTCCACCATAAGCAGCATTTTTTTTTTTTTTAAAGTTTGGGCCATGGGTGTCAAACATGTGGCCCGGGGGCTAAAATTTGGCCGCGAAAGGGTTCAATCAGGCCTGTGGGATGAATTAGTGAAATACAAAAATTACACTTAAGATATTAACAATGAAAGATGTTAAAATAATTTCAGGTCAATTCAACCTAAAGTGGGTCAGACCAATAAAGCACTATCATAATAAACTATAAACGATGAAAAACACAATTTTTTTCTCTTTTTTTGGTGTAAAAAAAGAGTTAAATTACACAAAAATGTTTACATTTACAGAATAGCCTTTTATTTAAAAAAAAATGTGAACCTAAACAAATATGAACCAGAAATGTCTCAAGAGAATTAAGTGTAATTATACCAATATTCTACCTGTTATTAAATATTTTGTGTATTTCTAGATCCACTGTGATCTGTACATTATAATGAACGTGTGAAAATGAGGAACTGTGGCCAAATAATGGCATAAATTGTAAAAATTGCACTTTTTTCTTAATAAATTTCTTTATGTTCATGTTTTTCTCGTGTTTTTCAAGGATAGTTTGTCGATGTAAACGTTTTAATGATACAATTTTACTTTTTTCAAACTAAAACATAGAAATTACACATATAACTGTGGAGCTGATATTATTTATATATTATTATGTTATTATTTTAATGATCTGGCTCATTTCAAGTTTTTATTTTCATTTTTCAGCATGTGACTTATCCCCCATGGATGACTTATTGTTTTTAATGTTAACCCATAAAAACCCAGAGCTACTTTTATGGCAGTTCCCAAATATTTTTTCCTCTATATTTAACATCTCCTAAGTGATCTATCACCATTTATTAGAAAACAGTACTCCGTATTTTTGCATCTTCCCAGTGAAATTTAGGTAATTTGCAATATTTGATGTGCCTATCATGCAGATGTTCATAAAAGCTTAAAGATTAAAGTTAATCATGATTATAATTCTATCAAAATCAGAGAAAACTGAAGAAAAAAAAGGGACTCTTTCAGTAAAATGTCTCCATCCACTGTCATTGATCCAACTCCACGGGTTTAACTGGTGAGAGTAATGTTGTAGAAAATGATGATGTTTCCATGGTAACTACAGAGCCTCTGAACGTCCAAGTGGGTCATATCTAATGACCATGAAAAGATGATAAACTGTATTTTACACCAATTATTTACATGCATTGGTAGAATTAGTGGATCAGTAGGTATTAAACTATTTATATCAGTAGATGGTTTTGGTCGATGGTGAATGTTTGGGGTTTAATGGGTTAATAAGAACTTGCATCATTTGATAATGTGAAACACAGGAATTTGGCACTACTAACACTATGTTAATGACTTGAAAAAATAATTACCGGTTGATCATATCACTTTCTGTCGACTGAGTTTGTACTGATGCCTCCTGGTCGACACTATAACGTGTCCAAAAGCAAAACAAATCACTATGTAACGTCTTTTATTCCTTCTGCTATGAAGCGCTTAAACACAAACACCTATTTTACATTAAACTGACTAGATTTAGAGGATTTATTTATTGGATTTTTATTTTTTATATTAATTTGAGATTTTATGGGCTTCCTTTTCTTTACTATGTATGTGAGAAAGCTAAAAAATCAATTGCCCATTTGGGATAAATAAAATTTAACTGTTTTCTGGTTTCTTGTTGAATCTGAAAAACACAGTTTAATGCCAAGGATCAGTGATTCGTCATCAGTCATTTTTACAGACAGACAAATGTTAACTCCTTTGCTCAGATTACACAAAACGTAGAACCATCATATTGGTTTCATGGTGTCAAAATATTTTGCATTGCAACTGTATCATGGTGTGTATCTTATCACCACATTCCTGCCCTTTGTAACACACTTACCAGTCGCCAACATGTGGGGAAGAAATTAAATGAATGAAGAAAGCTTATGGCGAATGTAATGAATGACTTTTTGTTTGAGAAAATCTTTTTTTCAGCGAGCCCTCGTGTTTGCCTTTCAGTACATTCATCATAAAGGGGAACTGGATTCAGCCTTTTCATATCCCAGAGTTCTTTGTTAAACAATGTAAACATTACTTTAGCTTTGGGCACTTTTTTTTTTTATTCAGCCAAATAGGGGATGAGGGTATTTTTAAATTCCTTCTGTGAGAAAAAAAAAAAAAAAAACTTAGAGCAATGCACCAAACCTCTGACCCAGAGTACAATGGAGCACAATAATGAATCATTTTGATATAAACAAGAGCACAGTCATGAACACTTATGGAAAATACTGATCTTAAAAGTGTTCTAATAGCAAACAAGACACACTTTGAAGAATGCGCCGTTCATATTAAATTCCAGATAGTTTAGATCAGACACACACACACACAGACATTGTACTGTTTTACGAATCCACAGATACAATATCAGACCATTGTGTTTGCTTTTGGCTGTCACTGTCAAGGTAAAACTCACTTTATCCAAGGTGAGCATCCTCTGTCCCACACCACACAAAGGCGGCGTGTTATCTGAGGCCCAGCAGCTGCAGCAAACACACATAAACACTGGCCCATTGAAGCCACCTCACCTGCTGATATTATCTCCACACAAACCAGGCCAATAAACCACAGCCTTTCATAGACTCTGCGCCTGTTGACTTTATGGAATGCCGCAGAGTCCAAATAAAAGCAGCACTACTTTGCACCTCTGAAGGATCTTTAACTTTTGTCTGCACAAAAGCTTTTAAGAGATTCTTTAAGAGAAGTGAGCCCCGTGTTGCCTTGAACTCTGAACAACGAGACGGGAAAACAAACATCCTTCTGACTGCCGTTCTCTTTGGTGGATACAGTTCAAAGCGCGTCTGCTATTACATGTTACAACATTCATACTTGACATAACATACAATAATGCATGATTAGGTTGTTTAGTTAGTTAACACAATGAAGGAAGGTTTTTATGACATTTAAAGCCGCAGCGCTTGATTATGTTTTAGTGTGACTAGGGAAAAAAAACAACAACTTTAAACTCATATCAACTGATCAGTGTAGACGTGACATTTTCCATTCCTTCCCTGTGTAGAAAATACACGTTTTTGTGTAATCACAGTTTTTTTTTTTCCAGACAGGTAGGGAAGGTTAAATATATACTGACAGATGTAACTACCAGTCACTGATCAGACGCAACATGAAAATGGTGACGGTATGAAACAGCATCAGATCATTTATCCATTTAATCTTGATTTGGACCGAGAGAAGCTGCAGAAGCAAGTTGGGTATTTGCAAATTCTGCCTTTTTTTTCTCCTGTGATTTTGGCTCGAACAGCTTTAAATAGAATAGGATGACAATATGTTCTTTATAGAGTAAAGAACTTGCATTTATGTGAGCTTTTAGAAGCCAAAGTGCTGCAGCAAACAACACTTTCAGTCACCATGTTAGATCAACTGGAAATAAAGGTGTGTCTATTTGAATACTTTATAATAAAATAGCAGTGTAACTTCAAGGCTTGTGCTCATATTGTAACATTTTACAATCTTCACATCCTTTTATGTGGCTGTATGTAACATTGCTATCTCCGCCGTTTCACAATGGCAAAATAAATCGATTAAAAGCAGCAGTGAAGTGAAAAAGTCCTGCAGTCAAACATTATCATTCCATCTGAGTGACTTTGATGAAAGTCTTATTAAACATCAAATGCAATGCTTCCTGTTCCCTCTCATCTCAGCTTGAAATCCATCAGCAGCACAAGTCAGAATGTTCTTTGTTACAAAATGTGTGTTGGGGTTATCTGAGGGTCTGTCATTTGTTATATTCGGTTTTCTTTGGCTAGGCTTTGTTGCAAGCAGACATGTTATAGTAGTTCGTAAAAATTTACTGTTCTAACAGTAGCTGCTGCCCTCCACAGTCTCCTATTTCTTGCCTCGAGTATCAACGATAGCAAAGCGTATAATGCTACTGTTGACTTCTTTTGTGGTGTTCTGGTTTGAGTCAAACAGGCTGCACACGCGTGGACTCTGTATGTGTGTGATTATGCCTGTGCGTATGCATATATGCATGCCTGTGTGTGTTAGCAGCGCTCCCACACCTACCCTGACAGTGAAAAACTCCAGCAGATGAAACACATTAATGAGGCTGAAGGAATCCATAAAACACATTCTCATTTTTACTCAGCTCCAAAGAGCCACTGGGGGAAAGGCAGGAGAAGAAAGGAGGGGCGCGTTAAGATTTACAGTTCGCCCCGATGTCGACTGCCTCCCCTGCACAGCTGCACCACCGCCCCAGGCTAGTGTGGCCTATTAGAATGATCTGCCCTTTAAGTTTTCACCACCCCGCTCATGATAACACTGGAGGGAGGGAGCAAGACTTTCAAACATTTGGAAATGCTCCACTGACAGTCCCTGTAGGAGCTAACTACTAGCTATGCTCTCAGACACAATGGACATTCTGTTTCACAGGCCTCCTCCAGTATCAAAACGGGAAGCTGCACAGATGGACAATCGAGCAGACCGAGGGAGGCCAGTTGTCCCAAGGCCAGCGTTCATTACACAAACCATAATGCTGTTTGGAACAACACTGTGTGTGAATAAAAAAGACTAGAGAGTAAAAGGCAAACTGTATGAATGATAAATGATCATAATTCTTTCCACCCACTGTCTTAGGTGCCTGGTATCCCAGCGTGGTTTCCATTTATTTAATAGTGCCCGCTCTCCTCAGAAGCAGCTGCAGCCCCAGGAAGTCACACTCAATTACCAAAAGTGCAACTTCACTTTATGTGGAAACCTGAAGTCATAAGGTTGAGCTAAGGTGCTGAAAAAAGATGTTAATTAGATCCATAGATGTGCTGGAAGGCGAGGCCTGCTTTGTGAACACACTGTATACTGTGCCCTTTGTGCATGATCAATATGTACAAAAAGTAATAACTGTCTGAAGCCGAACACTTCCTGATGTGTTTGTACAGGCGCTGAAACTACAATACAAAACCGTCTAGTTCTTTTATAGATGCTAGTGTGACACTTCACATATCAATGGAGGTTTTTGTTCAAGATGGTTTGCTCATTTAATCCAGATGAAGTGCTAAAGCAGAATGACATGTTTTGAGCTAATATAATCCAGCCTTGGCAAATCCACTATTATGTTAACGATATCCATTTCAGCTTTTCCAGTCATTCATTTTCACATATACTATAGCTGGGTGACTCAGTAAATGAACGATGGCTGGCTCCACCTGTGAAAGGCGGAGGTTCTGGTTACTCTAAAGACCTTGTACTGGCATGTTCAGAGAGTCCAGGCACTGTTGTGGCACTGCGGTCTGCATTTTGGTTCTTGCAGAATTTGGCAGTGAGTTCAATAGTGAGCTGTACCTGCTGTTGTTTGCTTTTAGAGTACTGCATGTGCTTTGTTTCATCGTTAAAGAAACATTACCTATTGTTAGACCAAGGCTGAATACATGTTATTCATGAGAACATTTAACAGTGTGTCACTGACATTTGGCCAACTGTTAACAAAGGTGAAAGAAAGGAGAGGTGCTTACAGTGAGGTTCATATGGAGGCGGAGGATCTCCACATGGTATACACTCCATGTCTTGGAAACCACTTAATTTTGTCTTCCTGTAGTATCTGTTGGACAAAAATACATGTTTGAAATATAAACGCACATATATGGCTGTATGTCTTGTCAGTGCGTTCATGTGTTCGTCTCACCCTGGCAGGCAGTCCCCACACACAGCGTTGGTGGTGGTGGAGCAGTTGCCCTTCTGGAAACGGTTGATGAGTCCACAGTCCAAGCAGGGTTTGCACTTCTGCAGACTCCGGTCCTCTTTGAAGCGACTGCTCCGGCAGGGCACGCACCGGGCATCCTCTCCATAACCAAAGCCACATTCCTGAGGGGATTAATGGGAGAAATACACCGGGTAAGAGGTGGGGTTGATGGTTTGGGGAGATGTACAGCCTGTGAAAAGAGGGCTTGAATGTGGACTACGAGGGGTCTGGAATTAAAGAATGATCTTGGCTCACAGGATCAGATGAGAACAATGGCCTGCCTCCTTTGAGAGTCCATCTTACACTGGCAATAATCTCCCTGACTCTCTCAGTATGAAAGAGTGGCCTTCCGCTGCAAGACCCAGAAAGGCCAGACATTTGAATAATAAAGGCCTTTGGGGACACCCACTGTTGTATTATTGCAAGTTTATTGCTGCGTTTTTGTGTGACTACCTCTCCAAGCAGACTCAGTGAGTGTCCCGTTGATTGAGAGGCCAGCATGCAAAGGAAACGCTTCAGGAAGGGAGCAGAGATTATGGAGAAGTATAGGGAGGAAATAAGATGAATACTCTTTTTGTGCTTCACAACTGAAAGTGCACTTAAAAAGCACAGCTTCCCACTCCCATGAGACTGATCTAATGCAAAACCACCACTTAAGGATTTTTTTTTATCTGAACCAAGAAGAACTCTGGAAAGACATATTTGAGTAACACTTCGCTCTGTTACCCATTTCTTAAACAATAAAAAATAAACCTTGCTTGGTTTATTAAATTTTATTAATTTTATGAGTCTTTAGAGTTTGGACTTAGTTGATAGAATCTTTGCTTTTGGGTTCTTTCTATTATAATATTTTCAGCAATTGGCGAGCAAATTTGAGATCATATTTGCGATAGTATATTTAAGTGCTTTCATGTTTTTACCCTTTACATTTGTCTTAAACTCTTTTTTCTTTTTTTCCAACCCACTGTGTTACTGTTTTCATTTTAAAACTAACCTAATCCTTAAAATCAATAAATTCTTTAAATGCCCTCTTGTTTTAGATGGAAATCAATTGCAACAAAGCTAAAAACTGGACACAAAACAATGATAGTTGGTACAACCATCCAAGGACCTAACAGACCATGATGCATTGCTGTCGTTTAAGCCACCAACAGTACATAAAGCACTTCAATAAGTCAAACCTTAAATATCCACAATAGTAAAATCCACATTAACGCAGAAGTAAAATGAATCTCAACAATCATACATAAAAATAAAGCACTGACACAGATCATTTTACTGAACAATGACTGCTCTTATTTTACATTTTCCTTAGATTGACTTTAGAATTTCCACATTGTGGTATAAATATAAGTAGTTCATACTTCATCATATCCCTAAAATTCTGCTGAGCGGTTGGTGACCTTGATGACCAGCGGACTTTAACATGACAGCTGTGTTTTCCTGTACAGTGCAGAGTGAAAAGACTGTGCAGGGATAACGTCACACATTGATCATTCATTATCAGCTCCGCGGCAGCTGCCCTCCTGTTGTCCAGTATTGCCACTCTGCATAGACGGGGGGTGAGGTGGGGTGGAGTGTGTGTGTGTGTGGGGGGGGGGGGTTTGCGCACTCATATATCATTAAAGAGAAGGTCAGCTTCAAACAGGGCTTCTCTCTTCTCTTCTCTC